>UCOM01000453.1:0-79854 GCA_900474385.1 Ormyrus pomaceus
GCAGAGGCAAGTCGATAGGGGCAACGATCTCCATCCTGACGCAGCAAGTTTGGCAGTCAACGGTGGGCTGCATAACGGCGAAAGGGCCCAGCCAACGAAGTCGCAACACGAGGTTGGTTATTCGTAGATGGTCGCGCAAGTCCCGAATTATTGTTATAAAGATAGTAGTTAAAAGATTCCGACTAAGATTTAGTGACGCGAGAGAAGCACGAGTTTCGGAGCGCGCATTTCGAGCGATAAAGGTAGATTTCGTAAATCAATAAATTGAGTTTTATATTAAAACCACACGCGTATGTGATTATTTATACCCTATACAACCTCTAGTTAATATATTAAATAACTTATTTAGCTCATAAGTTACAAATGGCGCCTAACTAACGGGTAAAAACTAAATAGAAAATATTACGAACCACGCGACAATTGCAAAAACTTACTTACTTTGACTTTCAAATACAAAACACTGTATGAATGCGAAAGATAAATTTATATACATAACGAAATCGGGAAGGCGTTCAAAACAAAATTTTATTAATTATAACTTTTCATTTAAAAACCGCAAAACACGAGAAACCAATATGACGAAACGACCACGAGACGCTGACTCGCTGATTCAAGAAGTTGACATGGAAAACGCGGAAACAATTGAGGAGGAGGATTATTTATACCCTATACAACCTCTAGTTAATATATTAAATAACTTATTTAGCTCATAAGTTACAAATTTCAAAATCAACAATAATTAAGGCACTTGAACGAAAATCTTTTCTGAACTAAAGTGAGCAATTTTTCATGATTAAATTCGATATACATCTTCGTTATTTTTGACTCGAGGATCATCTAGGTATTAGAACTTAATCCGACGCAAGGATTACTTTGCAATGTAAACGGAACTTGACAACCAAAAATGCAGAAGAAATATATTTACGGACCAAATTCATTATGTTATATGATTTTTCAAAATTTATGGACAAAGTAATTAAAGAATAATGAAAACATAGTTGATTACAAAGCTTACAAATAAAGTGCAGCTTTTGAAATAAAAAGTTTGCAAACCTGAAACCAAATGCAAAACTTTCTCTGTATGAGAAAGCAAAAATAAATGATATTAAGTAAAATCAAAACTACCTATTATCTTTAAATTATTATAATTCACTTTAGATCTGAATACAAAAAATCCCCCAAAAATGTAATTTATCTTCTGAACAATTTATATAAACCTTATATTTTTGCTAGCTTCGTTACACAAATTACTGTCTAAACTTAAACGGCTAAAATTTTTGTTTGCCAATTTCACAACGTTCTCTGGATGTTTCGGACTATCAACTCTTTGAATCTGCAATTCAAATTGTCTTAATTCCATCGCCCATTGTAAAAAATGCCCAGTAAGTTTGTTAAATTTCTGAAAAAAATATTAAAAAAAAGTATACATATAGCCTGCAGATTTAAAAATCCTTTTCCGTTTTTCTGTCGATCGCAGCATTTTCACGAAAACTGGCAACCTCGCCATTCCCAAAAAAGCAAGCGAGAACCGCCACTTGGACTTGCGAGTCCAGCGCAGCTCCAATAAACAATTCGAGCGGCGCTCTCTTTGCACATGAAATTATGCATATCATCGTATTCTCGCGCTTGCCGGGCGCTGAATAAATCAAGCCCCTCCCCTCTCCCGCCCCGTACATATTCATCTCTCTCTCTTATCTATTTTGCACGAGATCTCTATCGGGCGGATCCCTTCGTTTTTATCTTTATTTCTCGCGTGACTCGCCGCGAGATTAAGGAAGCGAGAGTGACGAGCGAGTCTCCTTTTTTGTGCACGTACACGCCGTTGGATTCGAAAAAGAGTCGAGAGGAGCTCGATTGTGAAGCGATGCGGAATAGGTACGGAGGGACCGGCGATGAGTTTCTTTTCGGAAGGAGCTTTTTTTTCTGGCTCCATTGAATTACATTGGCTCGAGAGAGAAAGAGAGAGAGAGAGAGAGAGAGAGAGAGAGGCTGGAAAAGGAGATCGGGGAGGATTAATGGATAAATAATTAGGGCCTCTTAGATCAATAGGCTTGTTAGGGTTGGTAAACTCTTCGATGACATAAGGCAATGTTAGTTTTTCGAAGAAATAAGTGAAAATAAATGCTGTTGGCAATCTTTAAAAGATGCACACTTCATTTTTATTATGGTAAAAGTGGAACTTTTCGCTCTTCTGTTTTATATCATTTTAAGCGAAATTTCACTCTTGAATTTTGTTCCCGCATTTTTTTTACCTAAATTTTTTCATATCAAAATGGATATTTCACTTGCTTACTTTACGACTCGCCATAATTCAGAAATTTTCGCTAGTTCCATTTTAAGACACTTTTAAATATTTTGAAATCAAACTATACTTCTTCACAAGCAATAAAATAGCGAACCACGCCAGAAAACAAAAAAAAAAAAAAAAAAAACGAATCGCCTGATGGAAAGCATCGCAGTTTTTCGCCGGCTGACAGTTCGTTTTTGACGAAAGCAATTTTCATGAGCGCGCCGTTCCATAATTCAAGGGCGGATCGTACACACTTCCGACGGATTAGCGCATGAAAGATGTACGCAGCGGCGCTTGCTCACCTCTTCCCCCCCAGCCGAGCGCAAAAATGGATAATTCAACGATTTTAAAATTTCACTTAAAAAATAATCTTAATACACGGCGCCGCGGCAATTTCGAATACCGAACAGCGCTGCGGCAGGTATAATTCTTTCCGCTGCCGAAGCTTTTAAGAAAATTCGAGTTAATCAGCGAAAGAGTGAGTCCGAGGAAGGGAAAGGTTCACTGTACACGTACAGAGATTTTTCATCTACGTCAAATGCGTTCATCAATAAGTGATCGGATCTATCTTTCACGGTAATCTGCATGTATATGAATAGCAGATGCATAAATATTTATACATTTTTCTGAATAGCTTTAATCAAAGGATCTTAACGCAGAGGTCAGCTTGGTAGTTTACTCGCTCGCCCGCATTTTATGTATCTCCGACTGAGAGAGACTGCACGTGACGCGACAGTAAAGACAAATCTTTATCCTCCTAATTTAGAAAATTAACCTCAATAATGCAGAGCCGGCATCATTGCAAAGCGTCGTAAAAGCTGAAAATCGAGCCACCGAACCCCGAGGAGGACTCGCACGTATACCCACCCAAAAAGGACACACCGCGTCCTCGATCACCTTATCAATAAATCTCCTCCGTCCTCCCGTCTTAACCAAATGAAATAGAGCAAAATAATGCAAGACGAGGAAATAAAGAAGGGAAGGCACGCAGCGCGTGCGAATGGCAAATTAGAAGCTCTCTCTCCGCTCCTTCTATTTCCACCCTGAAAAGTTCGTCAATAAATGATGAACCCCGTCGCCGGAGGTGGGGGGGCGCGAGGACTATTATCACCCCCGGACGGGGGGTGGGGATCAGCGGGGAGGAAGTTGCTCGAGCACGGGGGGGACTGCAGCGAGTAAAAAAGAAAAAAGGAAAGAACGACAGCGGAAAAAGTGTTTGCGTACAATATTTACGCGGCTCGCGCGCCGCCCGGCCTCTGGAAATGATAGTTGAAGAAAATGCATACCTAGGAAGCCGTTATCGTAAAAGCGAGCGTAAAAGAGAATTCTTAAGCGTATGAATTACTTATTGGATTTATTATCGGCGGAGAGCCTCTATTTAATTGCCGGCTGTATATATACTGAGCGGTATTGATTAACCTCTGATGAGATATTACGATTCGCGAAAATATCTCGCAAACTTTTTCCGCGGACGCGTTAATACAATTTTGAAATCGAATCGAATTTCCAGCGAGCGGTAATAGCTGCACCGCGGAACGAGCCTTATATATATGCGCAATATCACCCGGCGATCATCGGCTCTCCTCGGCGATGAAGCGCACCTCTCGAACTATATAACCGAACCCTCGTCGCGTTCGCGCGCGAGCTATCGATCAGGAGGGCTCTCTCGCGCGGCTCTCTCTCTTACTTGGAATAATCCTTTGTTACGCGAATTTCGTTAAATATTAAAGGCGCGCTTTCGCTCTCATTAGCGGCGACGGAGGGGTTTTCACGCTCGTTAAACGTCGCGGGCGATTATTCGATACCCGCGCTTTTATGCGCCCCGCGCGCGGATCCTTGCCGACGAGGCACGCAAGACAGCTCGTGTGTACATGTGTGCGTGTGTGTGTGCACGCGGAAATGCTCCTCCGGGAATTCGAATTATCCGCGGCAGCTTAATGCTGTGCGCGCCGACCGAGCGCGGGCCGTTCCTTGTTGTTCTCTCTCGTTGCTGTCGTTGCTGCTGACGCGCTGCTGCTGCTGCTGCTGCTCTTTGAGAGGGATTTTTCCCTGAATTCGAGCGATGCCGTGTTGCGGCTCGTGATTGCGGTGTATTTTACGGGCTGAGAATAATTAAGTATAGCGGGAGTCGTAAGAATTTTCATCTGCCTCGCTTTGTTCGCTGCGCGTGTAATGCACGCCAAGTACTCGTATCGATTCAAACGTCCTGTGAGTGCGCGAAATGCTCTACGGCGAACTTTTCCAACTTGGATTTTTACCTCCGAGTTTTTCCGCCAGTTCCTCGAGCTGTCGCTTAAGATTTTTAAGAATTCTTTCAGCTCTTAATGCACACTTTGAAAAAAAAACTGAGTCAAAATTGTTTTTTTTTTTTTTATTACTTGTAAAATATTCAACTAGCAGAATTTACTCAGGAATGCACTTTAAATGCAGCAGCATTTACGCAATCTGAAAGGAAACGCGAAATTACTTTCACGGACTAAGTAATTAAGCGTCACTTGCTTCAAGAGAAGAAATTACTTTGATGGAGCAGATTCGAATCGCGGTTTAAACCAAGAATATTTTAACCTCTGCAACAGAATTGAAAATGTTTCCCACCGACGCGGATGCGCAATTACGGAGAAGCTCATCCCAATTCTTCTGGCCCGAAATTTTGGTCGTTCCCAAAGAACGGTCTATCAGTAACGAGAGGGATCCTCTCGTAAATTCCCGAATTTCCAAGCAAGAACGAGCGCGATTCCCGGCATTACCCGTACATTCATCACCTTTCCAAAACGAGGCAGAGCCGTGTGCAATTTTTGCCGAAAAAGCCCTCCTGCCCTCTCTATATGTATAGTCTCCCCGCGGCTGCGCGTTTAATAGAAAAAATTCTAAAAATAGCCCGCGTTACACGCTCGCGCAATTTGCGAAGGCAGTATTAAAGCGGCCGAAATAACACCTCCTCCTCAAAAGGGAAACGTTAATTTATCTTATTCCCCTTTTTGTTCCCTCTCTCTCTCTCTCTCTCTCTCTCTCTTTCTCTCTTTCCCTGGATTTAATGAAAATTTTAACTGCCACCCCCGCAGCCTTAAAGCCATTAGAGCGGCAACCCCTCCGTTGCGGACGCGGCGCACACGAGAGAGCGTTCCGTCGCATTGCGTACATGTGCGGGCGAGAGAGAGAGAGAGAGAGAGAGAGAGACTGCCTTTGGACCGCCGAATACTCTCTCCCCCTTTTTTCCTTCGCGCGCAGAGCTCTTGCGGACCGCTCCATTGTGCGCGCCGTTTATTCGGGGACTTATCGCGGGCGCGTTCGCCTCTCTCCTCTCTTTGTGTGAGCGCGCGTTCCTGCACCTTTTGCTTTCGCCCGCTTGTTCGCGTAACGAGAGAGGGCTTTTCGCGCGCCGGAATGCGCGGCTCTTTTTCTTGGGCTTCATAATGCGAGTCTCCGGGGGAGGCGTCCGATATATTGTTTTGATAATGAAGCGGTAAGATTCCCGTCGGGTGGGATGTTATTAGAGTATTTTTTAAGAAATTTTTTTTCGAATTTTCCAGAAATACATGTATGGTTTCTCCTTCGAGTGCTTACAATTAGCTTCTTAATAAATACACGTTTCACGTTTATCAGAATTGAGAGCATTTATCGATCAATTTCAATTAAACTAAAATTAAACAATGCGCATTAATCAGTATTGTAGCCTCGATAAATCCTCGCATCCCGACGTACACGAGAATCAATCATAAATGTGAAAACGGATATGCCGAGAGTACACTGCTAAGAAAGAGCTACATCTCCTAACTTCCTTTCGCGGATAGATGAAATTCCACGTAAGTCTCGCCTGAGTCTAATGGAAGCTCTCGCTTCCAGAGTATCTTTTTGTTCTTCACCTATAAGCCAAACGTACTTTTATAAAATATCGCGACAAGAATTCCCAACGTAAAATCTTTTCGTATAAAAATAATATTTATACAACAAATCACCAACCTCCCGCAGCCCCTTTTGTCCCGCGAAGGCGTTCGAGCGTGGAATTGAATCTCTCATTAAAAAAAAATGAATCCTTTCCCGACGATCTAATCAAAATTCAAAGCGTAATGGGGGCCGCGCACACGTGTGCGCAAGTAGACGAGCACCGGCGCGGCGAGACGTTGCCTCTCTCGCCGAACCCGGTATGTACTTACTCTCTAACCCACGCATGCGGGCCGCGGATATGCTTCGCACGTAATCCCGGGAACTTTGATCGGATTTTCCGTCGACTCCTGCATCGGATTACTCCCGGGGATGAAAAAAGATCGGGAAACAAATTTTTCTTTTTTGGTGCAAAGTTGAAAAAAATCCAACTAATTTGCTCGATGACTCTACGAAAAAACAGGCTCGACGAGAAATCTTTAAAATTCATCGAAATGTTAACCAAATATTTTTTTGGAACACACCAGCCAAGCACTAAATTCAAAACAGCTCATAATCAGGGACCTCTTCGACTTTCGTCCCTCCCGGCTCAAGCAGCCCTTAAAGCCCCGCACTCCATTTATCTTGCCGCATCGACCCATTAAAAATTCGAACAATACATTACACCGATCTCGACGTTGGCGCGCCGATAAAACAGCCCCCCCAAATCTCGTCAGAAGCTGGGAGGGGAATCCCCGCGTGTCAGAGCCGATAATTAATTACGCGGCCGCCAAGATTATTTCGTCCGACCCACTTTAAGCCCCCCCGAGTATGAGGCGCTCGTTAAGACTACGGGCTTTTGTGCGACGTTTCTCGCGCGGAGGCAGGCTTTGATTTCAGCCGAAGCGAGTGGCACTCTTTTGGCTCTCCGCGCGGCGACGGCAAATGCGAATCCGTTAATTAATATTTAGGTGCTTTAAGTAATTGAGAAAGCCGCCGGTGAATGCGAGAGAAGGCGGCGCGGATACGTTTCAATGGGAAGCAGCGTCGGAAGGAAGCAGTTATGGAATGGGGCAGGCCAATTTTTTTCAAGCTAACTTCTCGAGGAACTGTTTATTGAAAAGCTTTTGTGTGTTTGAACATTTTCTAAAAGAAGTCGGACCTTTCAGAGGCTGTGTTTAAAAAGGATTTAATTTTTACCCTTCTCAGAGAAGAGTGACATTTTTAATTTCTTCGAATTTTTTTATTTAACGCACATTTTATTTTAAATAGAATACAAACAATAAAAAGGCAAATTTAAGGAGTTACTTTTTTTATAGAATTTAATTATTTCCGAATATTACACTCTTTTTAAAATTTGGATTATTTATATGTATTTTAAAATTGCATATATTTTTGCATGGAGAATAAAAATAACTCTAGAATAATAATAAGTCTTAGAAAGAATACACAAAAAATTTCGTTGTACTATATACTATAAGTAATAAATTAAATAAAAGGATGATCCGATTCGTCGACCCGAAATACCAACCCAATTCGGTATCTCACTGTGAAATATTCTCTCAATCTGAATTATCGATATTTGTTCAATGCAGAAAAGGAAGTTTTCAAATCTTTTGAATGTTTCAATTGTAAAAAATATTCTTTCTCATTCATTGATATTCCTCAAATGTTTATTAACCATTCAGAAAAAAAAAAATATACAGCTTTTTAATTATTCTCATTATTTTTCAAGAATAAAAAAACTTCCCAACGTAAATTTTCTCCTCCCACAATGAATGTCGACATTCCCGGAGACCTGCAGCGAGTCGAAACAATTTCCGAAAAAAAAAACTCAAAACGCAAAAGCTGAAAACAACCCTTAAAATTACAAGCAGCGGGAAGGGGAATCTAGATGACACTCTGTTTTCAATGCAATGGAAATACAAAGTATACGAGGAGGACCGAGAGAGCGAAGAGCCAACAAACAAACTCCTTGCGCCCCGCGTCTCTCCGAGCAGCTTGGTATCTCTCGAGGCGAGGCAAACAAAAACATTTGTCTACGCAGTGCGCGACAAGTGCCCGACAATTGCCTATACGCCTCTGCTTATACAACGAAAATAAAAGCAGAAGCCCTAATAAACGTTATTTCGCGCGTCTGTTATTGCTTCGGGAACGAGTCGGTCGCCGTCCTCGGCTCCTTCTTCGTCGGAAGAATGAAATCCAGCTAGAGAACGACGTCTCCGTCCACAATACCGGCGGAGGCCTCTCGCATAATCATCTCGGAGGCCCGGCGCGTTCCGTTCGTTAATCGGAATTCTTCCGATTCCCGTCGAAAATAATTCCCGGCGAAAATATATATATATATATATATATATAACTCGACGAATCCCTTTATCGTCGGAGCGACCTCGTTCCAAAAAGCAGGCGCGCGGCTCCGTCGTTCGCGGTGGCTACTTGCTCGCTCGTTGTCACAATGCACGCGATTACCAGGGTGCATCGCGCGCATGCATATACAAAAATCCGCGTGGGCATGCATATGCATGCGTCGACACGTCGATGCCAGGCGCGTGCATACTTATTGCGATTGGTATACGTTTATACGAGCCGCAGCGAAATAATATACAATGTTGATGAATGACGGCGGAGAGAAGAGGAGGGGGGGGGGGAGGCGGTGAATAATGAACGAGTACTTTAAGCTAAATGAAAATGAATATTTTAGAGTGCGCGAAATAAAACCCGGTAAGCGCGGATTAGAAGAGGCTGGAGCGCCGCGCTCCGAATGCCGTGCGAGACTCGTCGGTATGCGTTTGTATACACCGTTAAATGTCGCTCCCTCTCTTTCATTGAGGAGCAGGAGTTTTCTCTCGGCTGCGTCGTACTTTTTGCTCGTCATTCAGGTTTTAGAGCTGTAACCTTTTCGACTGAATGTGACTTGTTACGTTATTCTGTATCAAGAGTATTTTATACACTGAGAGAAAAAAAGGAGTAAAAATTACTATTCTGTATCGTAACTTGAGATATGAGAAGAAAAAAAAAGATTTTTACTAAACTGAATAGTAAATATTAAAGTCGAAAATTGTAGATACGAGAAGAAAAATAATATTTACTATTCATGACTAGTAAATATTATTTTTTCGATTTTAATATTTACTATTCAAATAGTAAAAATCTTTTTTTTTCTTCTCATATCTCAAGTTACGATACAGAATAGTAATTTTTACTCCTTTTTTTCTCTCAGTGTACGAAGGACCGGCTTGATATCGCATCGTGCAGCAGAGTCTTAAAATAATCAGTTGTGACTTTAATACGAGTCGGGGGCAGAGTTACGCAATCGTTTATATCGTCAAAATATGAAGTTTAAAATAATGTGTCACTTTGCCGTATTAAACTAATTTTAGAATGGGTATACTAAATTTTAATTGTCCGCTCGTACGCTCCAAAATTGCGGGTATCATTAAATTCCGCAAATAATGTAACTTTGATCCGGTTGAATTACGTAAGTAAACACGACGACTGGCCGAAAAAAAAGGGGGAGAAAAACGAAAATACACTCGCTTTTCTCAAATTAACCGGAGAATGACTTTCTAATGGCCTCGCAAATAGGTGAAAGTATATATTTGAAAATTGAGTAATCAATTTTCATCGGCGGCTCAATCGTATCTTATCGGCGGGGTAAAACAAAAAGCCGAAAGTACCGAGTGAAATTTTCGAGGAAGTGCGTATCCGCTTTCAATTACCCCGGGCGGCAGATCCTGTTTAGTTTTCGAGCCGCGCCGAGGAGAGACTGTTATCGTTTCGATCGCCCGGCGCACAAACGAGACGCCAACCGTGGCTTATTCATCCAGGTTTCTGTTTCAGCGAAGGAGGAGGAGGAGGAGAGAAGTGTATGCGACGAAATCAGGATGGCGTAGTAAAAAAAAGAGAGAGAGAGAGAGGAAGACTCGTGGCGCCAGGAAAAGAGGCGCCAAAATCTCGCGCGACAGAAAAAGAAACGGCGGAGAAAAGGCACGAGAAAGAAAATAATAATAAATGTTATTAATAGCCTTGGCCGGTCGAACGCCGAGAGAAAAAAGGGTGCGAAAAGAAGAGAGAGAGAGAGAGAGTCGAGAGCGGATAGGCTATTATTTGACCGAGGGCCAATAAAAACATCGAGATATTTATTAATTTATAAATACATAAAGCGTATTTTCGGAATCGCCAAATAATTCCGATAAGTCGTATTTTATTGATAAAGCGATCGAGGAGCCGCGAAAATAGCCACCGAACACACGTTTTTCCCCGTTCTTTGCGCGCAAAGCGGCGCTCTCGCGTAAATCAATAATTGCCGACTGATTCCAAGTACGCTCCCAGTGACTAATGAACCAAAGTTTTGACAAATTGCATCCCTTGAAACCCGTTGCAAGAGTCATATTCCCGAGAGCGGCTTCCACCGAATCCTGAAATACCAATGCCTCGCGAATACATTACAAAACTATATAGCCTCGTTCAGAGGCGAGATTACACGGAGGGAGGGAGAATGAAAACTTTTTCCGAAAAGCCTGGCCGCGGGCCGAAAATACATCGGGCCGGCGGCCCGCCTACGAAGAAGAGCGCCGTCGCTCGCTCGCGACGAATTGACCTAGAACTTTTGCCTGAATCAGCTCTGCCGCGCGGCGACGATGTGCACGCCGAAACGCGAAGGATATACGTATATATATTGTTCGCCGGCCAATTAAGCGCGCGGCTTTACGCGCTGCGGAGTCGCGCGGCGAGAGTCAGTTGTGTACGAGGGAAAAGTGGAGCTTTGTTTAGTCGGAGAATAAAAAGGCCAGGTCGCGATTTCTAATGGCCGCGTCGACATGCACGGAGAGCCCCGCGCTGCCAATGGATGCCTCTCTTTCTCTCTCTCACTCATCCGCCGCCGAGTCTCGCGTCTTTCTCTCTCTCTTTCCGCGAGAGAGGTGTACAGGTGTGTCGCCGAGGTCTTTAGCCTCGTCGTCTTCGAACGCGAGAGCCGAGCCGAGAGCTATGACGCTCCATCTACATAGATAGCGTCTCATCTGGTTGGAAATTCTTGCGTGCATGCACACCTCGCCGCGGCGTTTCTTTTCTCTCCGGCGCGTCCGCGGGCTTTTCCCTCGATACTTCGAGCGCGGCGCTCGACAGCGACGTTCTTACATCCGTCGGTGGACGCTCGATTTCGACTCGTTTCTTTTTTTTCTTTTGTATATCTCAAACTTTTTTTTTTTTCGAGCTCCCCTTGCTTTGACATTATACAGTTCACGTCGGCCGGCTCTCTCTAACGCAACTCTTTTTGTCGGATGCGCTTTGTTTACACGGCCTTATAAGAAAGCTTCACTCCGAAGGAGAACTTGTTTACAGTGCACGTGTTTAGAGGAGAGTGGAGTAGCGCAGCTGACGGATGTATTTATTTACTCGAAATATTGCGAGCGAGCCTCCGACAAGGCAACTCGGCCGATGGGTCGTACAGGGATTTTTTGTGCTCCGCGATAATGTTATCGAAGCGTAATAGAGGAAGTCGAGACAGATTAATGAGAAGCCGCGGTTTTTTACTTTTTAATTCCTAGTCGAAATCGTCGCGTACATATGAAATCGAACGATTTCGCAAATCATGTTCGCTCGAGAGCACACAATGTATCGGAAAAATTTCACTTGAATTATTAAGCGCGAAGATAATGACAAAGGCAGATCGCTCCGTGTGTCAGGTGGGAACATTTATTTTTCGCGTTTCAATAATCGCATGACTAATTAAAACCGATCGGTTAAAACCAACATCGAAGCGTCGATTATCGGCGGATAATCAATATACCGACGCCTAAATCAATAACATTTTCTGCCAATGACAATAGACTCCCCCCTCGTTATCTTAAGAGGAAGGCTTTAACAGTAAATCGTTGAATTGAGCTCGGCTAATCGGCAATAATGACTTGTGGAGCAAGGTTACTCTTGTGTAAAGGACTGATTTCGGTGGCCTTTTTATCTTCGGAAGAGTACGAGAGGTGCGCGCGTCGATGGGAACGGGCGGCGGCTTTTTACGTAAACTGTCCGTGCATCGCGCCTATCGTAATTTCGTTAATAACGGGTGCAGGTTGCGAAAGATTGTTTCGGCGACGGTTTCATTTAAAATTTAAATTAACACATTTTAAAACAATTGATTACGCGCACCGCGGGGACGTGCTATAATACTCGAAAATTATATAAACTTTCGAGCTGCTACGTAAAATAAAAGATAATATGCACATGCATATATTAATGCGGGAATCTTTCGACAGATTAGTCGTTCAAAAAACAATAAGTTATCTTTTAATATTAATGTAATTATGAACACGCCTTGTAACGTTAACGTATAATTTAGAAACAAAAGTACAACTACAAATTTTATCTTTCTTCTTAAAAATTTATAATAGAGAAACAACAAATTAAGTAGACTGTAAGCTATTTCACCCGATATCGAACAAAGCTAACTCTCTTAAAAAAAAAAAAAAAAAAACACCGTGGCAAATCAGCCTCGAGAAAAGCGACTCGAGCCTCCGTACGTGACAATAATTGAGACGGGCGGATCTCCGCGACGTCAGAGGCACCAGACAATCGCTTCGCCGCGGCGACAAAACCTCCGCAGAGTCGCGAGATTAATGGCACGCTCCGCGGCGAGATCGGCCGTCAATGCCGTCCTTTAATGCACAGAATCTCCAGAACGAGGAAGGAAGTGACGAAACCGCCGCGGCGGTAGGCGTCTTATATATATGTAAGAGCCGAACGTCGGAAGTATAACCTACATTAGAGAAACGGGGATCGCCGGGGAGAGAAGAATGGAAGAACGAGATTGCGGCTCGATGACACAAGTCGCGAGGAGTCACCGCGGGTGCATTTTTTTCGCTGGGGAAACGGGGGAATTACCCTTGTGGGAGATGCGAAAATGCACATTATGAGAGACGGAAGACAAAGGCGTTAGTCAGGGATTGGCGTTGGGAAACGATTGAATTAGCATGCTTTTCGGTATTGTAAGCGTTTTTCGTATTATAGTGGTAAAACGACGCAGAGATTTATTCATATACTTTTTTTTTTACGGCGCTTCGACTTCGCGCGAACGCGCAAGAAGGTCGAATAAAACTTAACCATAATGGGAATTCAAGTGTAACCCGACGATATGTACCGTGATCAAAATTGATACTTTGCAGGATCGTCACATTCCATGCGGAGTCTTTTTTTTTTTTTTAACGAAGGCCGCGCTCTATGGAAGAAACTGTGCGATCCTAAAATATTTTTTCGCGAAAAAATAAATATACCGTTTTGGCGAAAAACTTGTTTCAATGAGATTTCGGAATTTATGCTCAAATGTGGAGTCGAGAGAGCGATTTTGCGTGAGAAATCAGCCGTTTTAAGCGGTTAATAAAGTGTACAACGTACAACAGTTTTGCCAAGAAACGTGAATGTACAAACTGAAAATAAGAAATTTCTCTGTAGTCGCGCGCCGCGTTCACCTCGGCTTTTGTTAATTTCTTTCCGTCCAATCACCGGTGCGCGCGCTCAAAATGGAATGCTAGAAATACGGCATTGCAGGCGGATAAAAATTGATTAAATTAATCCACATAGGACGCGCGAGCCTGTATGTCGAAGGTCACTCGGTTCCTTTTTTTCTCCATTTTCGCTCGAGAAACAATTTACAACCTCGCCTCCGACCCGCGGTCCGATCTTTAGATATAGATAATATACAAAATCCGCTAAACTTTCCCGATACCGTCGCCGATTAAAAAGGTATAACCGCGGCAATTAGCCCGCAGTCGCTTATCTCCCGGCGCAGATCCTCGAAATAAATAATTCATAACCGCAGGCAGGAAAGTTACAACGCGCGAAAGCCACACCGGGAAAACTCTCGAGTATCCCCCGACACCGCACCGCGTTGGCGTCTCTAAAACACATTCGTCCGTCCTTGGGCTCCTAGACCAGCGGCACACGCCGCGCTCACGCGTGTCCTCTCATCGATAAAGTAGTTCGGCAACCCCTCGGCCGGTATATAAAAGCGACTTCCGTCCGCTCGGTGGACCGGTCGACCCTGAGGGTATTTTGCGAAAGTTCCGCGAAACGCTCGAATCACGTGCCACGTCGCGAGCGCGTATATCGGCTTCTCTCTCTCTCTCTCTCTCCGTCGTCGGTGCAAGGAGCAGCGCGCGGCGGCAGCTGAGGGGCCGCGCGATCGAGCCGATCGGTGATCCGGGCGCGTTGACACGCACGCCGCCGCCGCCGCCTCTCCGCGAGAGAGCCGCTGCCTACCTTCGCCGGGGCCATTGTTCCCCCGAGCGCTAATTGTTTATGCGTGTAATTTAGATTTTTTTTTTCTTTTTTTTCGAGGAGGGCGACTCGTGGGAGGGCCGCGACCAGTGGGTTATTAATGGGCCTCGTTTAGGTTCTTTTGTAATAGAGCGACAGCGGGTCTGTTTATGAAACGAGTAAGCGGTAGTTCCGGCGGAGTTGGTATACAGAAAATGCTCGATCGCGAGCGTTCGAATCGTTGGCGGTAAAGTAAAAGAGAACGTTCATCATTCGGGGATATTGGATTTCTCGCGGGGAGTTATATTCGCGGCGAATGCAAGATGCCGATATTAAGGATAATCGATTGGCTTCGTAGATCTGGACGGTCGAAACAAAGGGAGTTGCGCCGCGATTTCCCATTATTAGCCTTGACATCTCTCCGACAAGGATGTGAACTGGAATACGTCAAGTGACACAAGCAGCTTTATTACGCCTTTTTGAAAATCTCTTCTTAGTAGAAACAAAGAGCCGTCAACTCTTGCGTTTACTTGTTATGCAGAACGACTAACAATCATCGGCTATGTTTACCCGAACCAAAATTCATTAAAAATCCTCGCTCTGCCCAGAACACTTCCTGTATTCCCTCTGTGCCCCAAACGCTCGAACCCAGCCAACGATCTCGCCTGCTTTCGTTCCAACGTGCAAAACAATGCCGCGTTTTATCCCGCGAGGGCCGCGCGCGTTTCCCAGCCGCCGCTAATAAATACAAATCCGTTAACTACGAACATACACACACCTCCCCTCGGTGGACGCACACAGCTCGCGCCCGAGAGGAGGTAATGGCCGCCGCCGCCGGTGTCGCGAGCCTCGTGCAGCGCAACTTTCACCCGGGTTCGCATATATACTTGCGTGTACACAGCCGGCGACTTGCACACGCGCACATATATATAACTATACGTATCGCGAGCGAGAAAATGCGCGCGCGGCTCTATATCGCGGCTGTATAGGAGAGCGCGATTGCAAATGGCTCTCTCTCTCTCTCTCTGTCTCTCTCGTGTGCGTAAGCGACGCGCTCGCGCGTTCGATTGAGACTTTGGAGGCCTGTTTTTCCAGAGCGAGCGCGCGGCTGATCGATCGACGCGGACGCTGGATTAGCGCTCCGCGCCGCGGAGAGGAATGCCGTAAAGAGAGCGGTCGGGGCAGTCCGGGTGTACATACACCCTTCGGGGGGGGGAATGCGGGCTCGGGGATTTTTTTTTTTTCAGGCCCGCCGCGGTGCCAGGGATTGACCGGTAATTAAGAGGGACAAAGGAACACTGCTGGCTGCCGGCTGGGCGGCTTTGACGGAAATCTGTGATTTGGGAGCGGAATGACAAAACTCGCGGGTTCGGAACGCTTTTTTTTTTAGGTTTATTCGAGCGATAGTTTTGAAAAGCCTGCAATTACCGGGGTTTATATACCCTGTCATTTGTCGGCGCGTGCAGAGTCGCGTTTCTTTGTTTGCCGAAGGGACACGGATTTGAGAACGAGGCGTTAAGCTTCGGCGTTTATGAATTTCAAAAATTGATATATACGTAACGAAGGAAAGTTCCTGGAAATTGAATCTATACTTTCTAAAGGCACGTTTCATTATTAATGCATCGAAATGCAGAGGATTGCGTCACCGTAAAAGTGCCTCCTTTCTTTTGTTGCGCTTCCAAGGAAAATTCGCAGAGATCTCGGCTTTAACGCGCGTCGACTTTTTTAACTTATCAGTGTCATAAATCGCTCGAGCGATTATCGTAGAAAACATTCGCAATGAAAACTCGGGAGGCCTGCGAGCGCCGCACAAACGATCGCGGTCCTCATTGTGTACGAATTTCGAAAAGTTCTCTCCGTGGCGGCAATCGTTTATCAATGATTTACAACGTTTTATCGTCAAATTTTGAATTCGCCAGAGGTGATTTACGTCATTTCTCGAGGAATGAAACACGGTATTATATTGTTCCGCGCGCCGCTCGATTTAATTTACGGTATCACCATTATCATAATGCAATGTAAATGTATACGCGCTAATAAAGTGCTCAGGTATATTTCAATAATGGTATTTCCATTGTGTATAAAAGCAGCTGCAGATATTTCCGATTTCTTTTCCTCTCTCTCTCCCCGTTATCCGTTACTTTAAAATTAAATTCACTCTTAAATTACAACTCTATTTCAGCGCGTTATTCAAATAAGCCCCGACATTGTCCTCGTATGGCAATTGGGTTCAGGATACTTTACGGCGCGAAGTCGTGTGGATGGAAACGCGCTTGAGGAAGAAGCTAATCCTTTCTCGGCGCAGTCAAAGCCTCCGCCGAAAACACTCCGCTTATATATATATATATACCTCGAGTTACGTTTTAATTATGCTAATTAGCTTCTAATAAGATTCCTGGCTGGACAGGTTCCAAGAGTCACGAGGCGAATCGAACATGTGTCCAGTTATTTGGACAGTAACGTCGAAGTTCGATGTTCGTGTCGCAACTGAGAATAATTTGTACGCCTATAAATACATTTATAATACGCGGGGTTTACTGTAAAGTCAAGTATTTGTGTATTTTAACAGTTTTGGTATAATTGCTAATAAATAAAACCTTTTTTACGTAGTTCTCTTTGAACATTTATAATTTTGTCATTTTTTCTTAAGTATAATTATAAACTTAAAACGTACAAACGGACATTAACAGCAACTCCGTTAGAAGGTAAACGCAGATCGTTAAATCAGCTGCTTTACTTCTAATAGAACAAAGAATTCAATTAAATTCAGAGTAAAATTGAATATTTCATATCCTATAAATATTTCAAAGTCAAAGTTTGCTTTATGACTCTCAGCATAATACATTGTTACGTAAAAGCAACATACGTTATTAATAATTAGTTGTCTACATATACTTCAATGCAATATTAATGGTACAAAAATTAATTTTTAAAACAATCCATAAATAACAAAGATCGCGCACTCGAAGGCGAGCACGAGTCTCCGATCGATAAAGCATCCCGCAAAATGCGTCAGTAAGAACTTGTAAAAATAAGTCACGCAAGGATACGTCCAAGTGCGTCAGAATTCAGGAAACGCATCCAGCCGTCCATCCTACTCACACATCATCATCATCGCTCGGGCTCGATCCTCGTTACAGTTTTGAAAATTAATTCGGCCGACATCGATATATATATTGTGCAAAGCAACAGCGCGAGAGAGAGACGGAGAAAGGAAAAAACGAAAAAAAAAAAGAAAAGGAGAGCGAGATCTCGCGGAAACTTGCGTCATCGCGAGCTCTCTCTCTCTCTCTCTCCGGCTGCATATTATGCGCGCGCGACGTACGTGTATGTGTGCTAATGTTAATCAGTATAATCACGTGAGGCGAGGAGCAGCGGTTCGTTGAGCACACGATGAGCGGCCCGCGCGCACTTCCTTCCTTCCATTCTCGTCCGGTCTCTTCCGGTACGTCCCGCCGCGAGCAGCACACTGTTTTGACGTATCGGCCGCGGCGGCGGCGGCGGCCAGGAAAAATAAATAAACCCACCGCGGAAGTCACGTTTCGTTATGGCGTTCGATATATTTTTTAATTGGCCTGTATAAATCGAGGAGAGAGGCGAGGATTTTACTGTATATGTATAATCGAGGTTGCGCAAGGGATCGCCGCGTTGCGTTTTCGTGAATCGCCGAGAGCTTTTTTTCGGGGGGGAATCTATTTTTTTTTTTTTTTTTGGTATCGAGTTGCGTTGATTATTTATAAATATTAATTATCTTATGAAAGCCGTCGGGCGTTGCGCAATGGGTGTGATTTATAACTGCTAATTTTATTTTGTATCCATAGTAGAGCAATGCGTTTTATGAAAGGAGAAAACGCCGAAATGAGGAGTGCGGTTATGTTATATCGTTTAAAAAGAATTATTTTCACTCGTTAAAAGAAAAGGCCAACGACGGCGTCTCGTTGCTTTAAAATTATTCCGCTGAGGAGGCCAATTAATTAAAATTTTTATTTCGAAACTAATTGATTATTTATTAGGCGTCCTTTTTTTTTTCGTCGATCGTCGTGACGCAATTTTATCAATTTTTACTCCACATAATCCGCGATCCGCAATAATAAACTCTATTGACTTTGGAAATCAAAAAGCAATCATTTGTTTTTTACTGCTTAAAATGCGCCTCGCGTTTATTCTTCTTCCACCGGAGTATTAAACTTGAATCAAAGTTCTGTGTGCGTTGTTTAACGAGCGCTCTTTTACGATTCCGCGCTCCGCCGCAAAACGCGGCTTTTACGAAGAACGCGAAAAAGAAAAAAAACAGAAAAAGAAAAAAAGAACCATCACCGCGGGGAATATAAATTTTCAATTAAAAAAAAAAGACGATCTCCGGTTACGTACGCGCAAAAGTCGTTATCTGGAAAAATATTGTTTTCCTGAATCGCGAAGAATGGCGGGCATGTGTGTGCGCGCGCACGCAGCGAAGCCAGGCGTCGTTACGTGGTACGGCCTCGTTGTTGTTATATCACGGACGATTTCTATCGTTTTTTTTCTCTCTCTCTCTCTCTCCTTTTCGAGTGGCACATCCGTTATCGCCGCTCGCAATTATCGCCAGCTGGATTTAGACAAATTCAATTTCGCGCCGCTCGTTTTGTATGTAACGCTTTTGAGTATTTACTCGCGGGAGGTGAGAGAGAGAGAGAGAGAGAGAGAGAGAGAGAAGTGCATTGTTCCAGGTAGCTTTAACCTTGTTCTTGCAGTCCCGGCGTTCTCATGCATTAGCATAACGCGAAAATCACATTTTATTCGCGCTGAGCATTTGTAGGTACACGCGGCTTATTATGTGAACCGCGGCTGCGATCGGCGGACGTTTTGTTTTCCGGCAGCCAGGCCTCCTCGAATAAAGACACGTCGTTGCGCAATAATATAAAAGCTGCGACGGCGGGAAAGACTTCATTTTTTTTTCTTTTTGTAACGAGGCTTCTAAATATTTTATCGGCGCTCTCGTAAAAGTGTAAATAATTTGTTTGGGGAATCGATCTCTCGCGACTGCCGATAAGTGATGTCATTAGTGCGCGATAAATTCTGCACGTGTCGGGCCCCGAGTACATTGTCCAATTTTTCATAATAATACAGCTTGCCTCTCTTCGGTTACCGCGGCGCCTCTTATCTCGATAAAAAAAGGCAAACCTACATTAAAATTTTGCTTACCTACACACGTAGTACTCGATAAACTTTCGTTCGCTTTGTTTTTCTCTCTCTCGACTCTCGAACAACAGTGATCTAATGCTAAATTTTTGAGCGGCTGATTTCTTTTTTTTTTTTTTTTATCATCGGCAATGAAAGGCAGGTGGTGACACAATTTACGTGTACGGCGCGGCCGAGCTCTTATCGGCTCGTTCTAGTAAAGTTACGAACTCAAGGATGCGAATCTTTATCGAGGTGGCTTTTACACGGTGCGTGACAATACGGTAAATAAGTGGTTGCCGATAAAAAGAAAAAAAAAGAAAAGAAGTGTGCGCGACTCGACTGGCGATCGACTTGCTTTCGTCTTTTATGACGTGTGAATCATAGGAACTTGGGTTATCGAGAATCACTGAAACGATTCGATGCCTAAAAAAGGCGTAATTTCCTTCTGTATCTCCGAGGCGACGCTTTAATTCGTTCGCAAATAAAACAACGATAATTTTCCCCGTATCTTTTTTTACGAACCTATACGCGCCGTTCCTTTGTGACGTTTAAAATTAGACCTTACAGAATCGGGTTTTCTTCGAGAGGCGCGACGAGAGAAGCGAAAAGCTGAAAAAGCAGAGCAGAGTTTTGATCCCGTCCCTAAAAATACACAAAGCTGACCTCTCCGAATAAAAACCCTTGCAATAAAGCCTGATTTACCGGGCCACTCAGAGGCTTGGCCCGCGTTAACTATACGACCTTTTAGAAAGCAGCCCGTTAAACTTGACAAAATTCTCAAGCGGAAATTACGGTCTTTAAGGCCTTGGAGGAACACAAGACGGACACACATCAAAAGCGGTGGTCGAGGCTCGCTGCGAGAGAGAGAGAGAGAGAAAGAGGAAAAAAAAACATCTTTTACTCGGAAAAACAAAAAGAAGCGTCGGCTCCTCTCGCCGGGAGGAGATCGGCACTAGACCGGATTTCCATGGAACTTGTCTCGATTCCTCCTTTTCTCCTCTCTCTCTCGGCTCTCGGCCGATTTTTCCACGAGAGCTCGACAGGTAGAGAAAAGCCATGGGAGGCTCTCGATCTCTCTTTCCCATCGAGGAAGTCTCCCGGATCCTTTTGGGGGGGATGTGTTTTCGAACCCTGCGGACCACCGACTACTTTAAACTTTGGGAAATCGCTTAATGTTACCGTCGAAAACGTCGTTTTTCTTGCCGGAAGTTGTAAAGGCAGCTCTTTGGCTTGTTAACTCCGGGGTGTCTTGCTGCCTTTTCTCGGATCGCTTTATCTGTCAATTCGGAAAACGAACTTTTCCCTTTTATTTTTTTTTTAAACAAAATACGATTCAGCACCGAAGTATTTAAAATAAATTCGACGCACCCCTTTGCAAGCACAAGTTTGGCCTCCAAAGTTTGTAAAGCCAATCGAGATAATCGTATAAACAAACGGCGATAAACTAGGCCATACAGGGGTGGGAAACTCTCACCGCCGATCTCCAGACGACGCAGGAACCCGGAAAAATTTCGGGGGCGAGCATCGTGAGAGAGAAGCCTCGAGAACAGAGACGTCGCAGAGAGCAGATTACGTCGGAAGGTCGGCTCGAGTCAGGTCGGGGGTGGACAATGCGAACGGGGGGGATTGTTGTTTTGCTCCTTCTGAAGACGATCCGTTAAACGGGCCGCGCGAGAGAACCTTGCGGAAGTGGGACACAGCGCCGAGCGGGAAAAAAAAACGGGGGCGGGGGGGCTCCGAAATCGGAGAGTCGCTCTTATTATACTTCTGCGGGAAAATTCGAGTGTTTGGGTTCTCAGTGTGAACGAATTAAGGCGGCGAATCGGTGGCCTTTGTGCGCCGCCTCTTCTAAGCCCTTCTAACAAGGCGCCGATCCCTGGAAAGCCGTGAAAAGGGAGCCCCCGATTGAATGTCCATTATGAGGCGATTACTCGCCGCTCGTTGTTTCTCGTGAGATCCTCTCTCTCTCCCCCGCCGTCCGAGGAGGCCGATCGATGTATATATACCTGCCTCTTCTTTTTAGCGCGTATAAATTCCAACCCGAATCCAATAGTTTTTTTTTTTTTTTTTTTATCAAGGGGCCGTAATTAGGTTCGATTATGCAGCCCGGTTTGCGCAAGCAAGCCGCGTTACACGGATGCCCACACACGTGGCGCGCGACGCGAATCGGCCTACGAAATCAGCGCCCCATTGTTCCTCGAGCGCGAAAAACTCGCGACTTTTTCCACCTTTCCATATCCTTTGGGGAAACTCGAGGCGGCTCGAGAATGAAAGCCGCTCTCGCGCGCTCGATGGAGGCTGTGCGTGGATCTAATATACTCCCGGGAGTATACACGAGATGCGGATCGAGCAGGCCGACTTGGTATCTGACTTACATCTCTGCCGATAATTCATTTTTCCTCGGTACGATTCCACGTGTCTTCAAAAAAGAGGCGCGATTACGGGGGCAAAAGGCGACGCGACAAACATGTATATAAACCAGCATTCCTCCGTCAGTCTCGTTTTTGAATATATATCGCGAGAGGCGGCAGCTCCGAGCTCTCTCTCGAGCGACAGCGAAACCATTAGCGCCGAACGCGACGTTACATAACGCTCTCCGCGCGACTCATTATATTTCCAGGCGAGCGAGGAGCCGTGTATACATATACCGCGCGTATACATAATACGCGCGCGGCGCACACAATGGGGGGATGATTTTTTGAGGCCGCGGGTGTCGATCGGATCGCGGATCCCGTGGGCGCCCCGAGAATTGGCCATTATTCGCGGATGTATTTACGAAGTGACGCCGCCGCCGCCGCCGTTATCCGGGGACGCATAGGTATGTCCTTTCACGAGTGAGCGAAACAGCTGAAAATGTTGGTCGGCGGGCGCGCGGATTTTTGACGCTGGATCGAGCCATTTGTCTCTCTCTCTCGGCGAGACTCGATCATCGAATTAGAAAGTGATGGAGTCTCGGGGGGCTGGAATGCCTTTTATAAATAGAAGCGAGCGCTGAAATTGAAAGCTTTCCTGCACCGGTAGTTCGATAAACTAAACGTTAACGTTGAGCTGCGCAGACTAACTGCTCTTTGTCTCTCTCTCTCTCTCTCGCATCATCTGGTTCGCTCTCGGGCCTCTGTGTTTCTTCACTTTCTAATGCGTGGCGCAGAAGTGCCCGAAGACAATACGAGACGAGAGAGGAGCGCGGGTCGAAGAAGCGCGCGGCGCCTCGTTTCGAAATCGGCGCGTTATTACCGCCGAGGCTCGGCGAGTGGCGGTAAACCCGCGCGCGAGGATTTTGCGCGTCCCGATACCGTGATTTACGCCTTTAACCTTTTGCGAGCGCGCTTATACGCACACTTTTTGCGTGCCATCTTATTTCGAAGGCGAACGAAATGAAGTCCGCGCCGCGACTTTACGGCCGCGCGCGGAAACTCTCGACGTTTTTCACGGGGGGGAAAAATGTTTCGAGGTTTAATGACATGTTTGCCGAGCGTAAATAACGCGGAAAATCGAAAGTATTTTGCTTTTGCACTCTGTGTACTGTAATTTTGCTCGCGCGGCGGTAAAAAATGTGTATGCAGAACCGCTTTATTTAATCATCTTTTCTAGTATAGTTACAAAACAGCTTTTGTGATCGACTAAATACGTTTCTCTACGACGAGCCGCCACAAACGATTGTCCTTCTTCTTGTCGACGAAAAAAAAAAAGGAGAAACTAATTATAGACACGTGTGAATATAATATTAAGTTACAATAACTCATAATTGAACGATTCAGGCCGCAAAAAGCAAAAGAGCCGCGAGAACACGAAGAACAATAACGCCGCGCTCAAAAGCGTTCAAATCTCAAATCAAAGAAAAGAGTTTCTCCCTCCGACAAAAAAAAAAAAAAAATAAAAAAGAGGCAAGCATCCACTTCGGCTTGGCGAAGAAACAATAACCAGGCCTTAATTCACATAAGGATCGGAGAGCTGCGAGGGTGCACGCAATCGCCCTCGGCGAAATCACAAAAGAGGAAACGCCGCCGCCGCCGCCGCCGCCGTCGCGAAGGAGGAGGCAGAGCATAAAGGACGAGAGCAGCAACAGGTAACACGAGTGGGTGTAGAGAGAAGCTCTCCGGCGAGGAGGAGGAGGAGGAGGAGGGGGGAGAGAGAGAGGGGTTGGCTTAGGCGGCGAGGCGTAGGCTATACATGCACGACACACTCGCGTAGTTTCCCACGACAGGTGACACGTGGGAATCCCAGGGACGTGCATCGAGCCGCAGGTGGATGGCGGGAGCGTGACGGGAAGGAGCCCGCCGCCGCCGCTGCCACGGGGGTCGTTCTCTCTCGCCTCTCGCGCGCAGGCGCACTTGATCCCTTCGGCAAGCGAGAGGAGGGCAACATGCTGGCGGGGTCAAGTCTCGGCTCTTATTTTTTTTTCACCGATACGGCACTCGAGGGGCTATCGACGGATCGACGAGGCGGGATATTTTGTGACCGAAGGCGCCGGAGGAAAGTGAATTTTAATAATGAATTTACGGAAATTATATTTATTTTTTTAAATAAAAGCGATTTTGCCGATCGTCAGCGCGAGAGAGATATACAAATTCCCAGCGCAAAAAAGGCGCCGCTGCCGGAGCCTCGGCGAGAAAAAAAGCGCGTCCGAGCCCGCGAGAGAGAGCGGGGGCCCCCCCGAGTTTTTAAACAACGAAACAGCAGACGAAAAGCATCGAAGGTGGTCTCCTCCAAGGTAACCGAGGCGTCTCTCTTCTCGGGCCGCTCGCGGAGAGCGAGCGAGAGAGCGGGCGACGGAGAGAGAAAACGAAGAAGGCACACACACACAGCAGGCGGAGAGGCACGGCAACGGGAGAGAGAGAAAGAGTCGAGGCCTCGCCGACACGTGAGGACGGCGATATATACGCTTAGCGGAGAGACGCGCCGCGATCGTCGCCGTGGCGGCGGTGGTGCTGGTGGTGGGGCCGAGAAACCGATGAAGTAAGCAGCCGAGAAAGAGACGCGGCGGCCCCAGGGGCGGCTGCGGCCCGAAAAACGCCGTTCGCACGATATACGTGACTGACGTAGGCAGGAGACGCGCCGCGGAGCTGACGCACTTTTGCCGCAGGGTCATTGTTCCGTATCAACTTTTTTTTTGCTCTCTCCTCTCCCTCGCGAGAGAGAGAGAGAGAGAGAGAGAGAGAGACCAGGACCGATCGCGGCACTTTCTTTTTTTAGTGCGCCGATTCAGTGCGCGCGGGCCCCTCCGCGAGGATTACGAGATGCGCGCGCGACGACTCCGCAGATCAGCCACCCACGAGCGAATTTTTCAAGTTTAATTTTAACAGGTTTCCGCGGCGAGCGTTAACGCGCGGCAAATGAACGTTGATTTTGGGCAGTTTCGCCGAGAGCGAGGACGAGGTTAGGTTTTTGGCCGGATGCTAATTTTAGGAGGCTGATTACGAAAATAGAGGTGGAGCGCGGCCGCGGTGTGATACCGAGATCGAGTTTTATTCATACTTTTTTTTTTTTTTTATCGGGGAGGGGCTGATCTTTTTTTTTTAATAGAATTTCGAAGTCGAGTTGGCTCGGTTAGTTTTTTCGAGTATTCGGCGTTTATTGGGTTTTCTCGGTTGATTGAGTTAACTCTATTCTGGATGAAATGAAATCGTCCGCAATTTACGCGCGGTGCGCAGTTTTTTAATGGGAAATTTATTCAAAGCGGCTCGATTGCGTTAATAAGCGAGTTAACAATATTGAACCGCACGTCTTTTTCGAAATAGTAAACACGCTCTCTTTGTGTAAACTTATGTAATTTTTAGACGTATGAAGTAACTGAACTTTTCCCCAAATAAGACAACATTAGATGGTTAGTAGATAAAAGTCTGAGATAAATTGATAGTGTATTTTTTTTTTTTACTAAAGATAGGAGAGCAGATAGGGAGCCGTTCACACGTTGCTTACAATAAAAAATCGGGGAGGTGTAGGTATCAATGATATTCTTTTTGACGAAATCCGGCGCCAGTCCTTATCTGAGTTTTACGAAAAATAAGAAATTAAGTTTTTAACGCTCGAAGAAATAAATTTAGTGAATTTTTTACGATTCATCAAATAATTCGATGTAAAGCGACGCGATAATTTTTTTAAAACGTCTCTCGGGGGGGGGGGAAACACCGACGTACGAAATGTGATTATAAATAAAAAAAAAAAAAAAAAATGTAGACCCGAAAGCGGTAAATTGAATCCCATACCTAATGCGTGAAATATGTTTATCGGTTAAAAACAAACAGCATTGTATGTTATCAATTCACGCATCGTTAACTGCCTGAGATGTTTTATATACATGTAAACATGTTGATAAATATGCAAAAAAAAGAAAGAAATTACCGTAAATGAACTAAATCGGGAGATAAAATGGATAAATGCCGAATGATAAAAGAAAAAAAAAAAAAAAAAAAAAATTGAAAAGAATCGGACAGAATTAATTCGCTCGTCGAGAAATTAAAGAAACGTAGCGCAAAAATCAAATACAAAACTGCGACAGTCGGCTTTAAATAATTAACAATATTCGTAGACGAATTAATTTTAACAACAGATCCAAGAAAATCGGGCTTTCAAGAAACATGACTGTATGAATGAGTAAACGACACTCGTTAACATTTATCAGCCAACTAATATTATTCAAGCTTTCGGCAGTGGAAATCTGCAGCGCTTCTTTTATCATTAAGTTAATGAGAAAATTATCTTTAACCCTTATTAATTACTCCCAGTCGTCGAGACTAAGTACACCGCCATGAAAAGTTAATTATCGTGACTAATCGAGGGTTAAGCACTCGGCTTCTATCTCTTTCCACAATTTTTTCCGGCTAATTCGATCGTCAACGTCCGACTCATCGGTAACTTTTCAAATTCGTAACCATCGAGTAGGAAGACACGGCGCCGTTCCAAATTGAAAAAAAAAGAGAGAATCACAACACTACCAGGTAAAATTAGTCATACTAGATCACGTTAAAGCTGAGACAGTTCTCGACGGTGGGAGGGCCTTCCATCGCGATCGCGATCGGTCGCATGCGTTTCTACCTTGATAAGATCGCTCGGGAGATTGGAGAAGGCGAACGTAAAACTCGTAAGCGAACCGGATGTCGGTGTCGCCGTCGGTTTTTAGCTCTCCGAAAACGATTCTAATTCCAAATCCGCCGGGATATCTTGCGATTTGGAGGAGCGATATATTTTTAGGGAGCCAAAGTGTTTCGAAGCGATCGCACCACGTACCGATCGTCCGGCGAACTAAAACAATAAACGAAGCAGAGGAAAAGGTGAATGGAGCTCTGCGCGCTGCTGGCTTTTAAAGTTTAAAGCGAAAACGGACTTGTTGACGGTTGGACTCGGTATATAACAAGATGGAAAACTCACTTGAGAAAATAAATCTGTCCCTCGGGCGTGCGGGCCTGCTCCCATCCGTGCGGCAGGGGCCCGAGGTCGTCGACGGTGCTGATGACGTCGTAGCTGCGCTGCTTCTGGTGGTGGACGTGCCTGGCCGAGTGGGGCTGGGGCGCGTGCTGGCTCTGCTGCTGGGCCGAGGCGTAGGTCTGCTGGAGCGAGGCCGGGCTGCTGTGGGCGCGGGGATGGGCGACCGTCAGGCCCTGGGGCACCTGGGCGGCCCCGCTGCCCTGGCTGGGGTTGGGGGCGGGGGTGGCGCCGGGGCTGGTGGTGCCGTTGTTGCCGGAGCCGGCGCCGTTCGCCAGGCCGGTGCCGAAGGCCGAGTCGGCCGAGTTCTCGCGCGAGTGGGAGATCGAGGGCGACTTGCTGCCGGTCGACGGCGGGTTGAAGAACGAGTCCGGCAGGTTACGCATGCGCAGCGGCACCTGCAGCGGCCGCTTCGAGTCCGGCTTGAGGACGCTGTCGAAGAGGGCCTGGAGGTCCGACTCGGAGTTCTGGTCGATCCTGACGACGAGGTTGCTCTTGGCGCCGCCGGCCGCGTCCGAGACGTCCTGGTTCAGCGCCATCTTGTTGTCGAAGAGGACGGCGAGGCTGCCCCCTTTTTCCTCTCGGCGCTGAGCAGCGAAAAAAGCAGCAGCTTGTTGCTGCTCGGCACTGACACACACGCGCGCGCGCGACCGACCGAGCGAGTTCGCCACCCGAGCCGAGAGCCGAGAGAGGGAGAAAGAGGAAGGAAAGGGACTCAGGAAGAGTCGTCGTTCTCTTCTGCAGCTCCTTCTCTCTCTCCTCTTCTTCTTGCGCTTCTTTCTCCTCGTCTATCGCATGCGCGCCTCCGAGTTTCTCCTCTGGCTTCCGTGTGCTGCTGCTGCTGCTGACTCGTCTACGGCCGCTCTTCTCGCTCCGCGCACAAACACTCGCTCGCGACGCACATACACAGGGAGAGCGGCTACGGCGGCGGCGGCGAAGAAGAAACTCGCGGCTCCTCTCTCTCTCTTCTTCTTTTTTATATTCCTCTTGCTCTCGGCTCCTCTCCGCCCTGTACACTTATATACACAACGAGCACGACGGCTCTCGGCTCCGACTCTCTTGATACAAGAGAGAAGACTAGCACACTACGGGATCGTAGATTTCATTGGCCGTGTGTTTATCGCGCTCGGGCGCTCTCTCGTCTTTCTCTCTCTCTACCTGCGGCAGGTATTCCGCCTCTTCTCTCTCTCTCTCCTCTCCTCGCAGCTCGGCGCTCGCGCTCGTTCGTGGCCCGTGAGTGCTGTGCGCGCTACCTGCTCAGCTCGGCTCGGCGGCAGCTACGTATACACCTGACGACAGAGCGGCGGTGGCGGCGCGGGCTTCGCTATTATACGCGCCGAGGCCGAACAATCGAGAGAGCCGTGGTGGCACCTTGCAGCAGCAGCAACAGCAGCCTCGCTCCAGCAGCCTTCTTTCATTCATTCGAGCGGCACATCCGTTTCTCTCTCTCTCTCTCTCTCTCCCTCCCGCGCTGCCGCCCTGCTCCTTCTTTCTCTGCTGCCGCGAGAGGCTTGTCACCACCGCCGCGCACTCGGCTCTCTTCCGCGAATCGCGAGATTCTCTCTCTCTTGGCCGCTGGAATTTTTCGCCAGCGTTCGGGCGGCTGCTTGTTTGTACACTTAGCACACACGCGGGCCGCGCGGCCGGACGGGCGGAAGGTGTTGAGGAAAATGTAAGGCACTTCGGGGAACTCTCGCGCGCGAGTGTAAAGAAGAGCGAGCAAGAGAGAGAGGAGAGCCCCACGAGCCGTCCGCCCCGCGAGCCTGTGTGAGTGCGCTGGCTCGCGCTGAGGTTAAGGAGAAGGCGCCGAGCGGTGGGGGGAGCGGCCGCCGCTGCCGGTGGAGAGGTTTATAAGGCGAAGGAGGGTCGCTCGCCCGCCACGGAGGAGGAGGAGGAGGAGGGAGGGAGGGCTCTCTGCCGCCGCGGCAAGAGAAAGAAAGAGAACCAAGAGTCGTCGACTCCGCGGCTCTGTGTGCGTGCTTGCGTGTGTGCTTACTTTGCTGCTCTCTCGCTCGCTCTTTTCTTCTGCTGCTGCTGTTGCTGCTGCCGTCGCCGCCGCCGCCGCTGGCTGCTGCCTCTGCTCTTCTCTTCTCTTCTCTTCTCTCCCGTTCGTCGTCCGCAGCAGCGCGCGAGAGTGTGTTTATGTTCGCGAGTGTGTCTGCACCTCGGCGCGCGTGAGAATCCGCGGAGAGAGAGACGCAGTGCACTCACACGCACGGGGGAGGGTGGACGATACACACTCTCTTTCCCTCTCTCCGGCTATATCCGTCCGTGCACGTATGCGCCGCGCACTGCTCCGGCTCTCTTTCGCTATTATTTCGCGCGTCTTTTTACGCAGTGTCTTTTCCTCGTCTCCCTCTCTCTCTCTCTTCCGCGCGCAGGGCTATCTTTAGTCAAAAAAGCCTGTGCCGCTGCGCGAAAACACACGGGCGCGCACTGTCCTTTTTTCCTTCTGGCTTTTTGCTCGCGGTGGTTCTTGAGAGAGCGAGCGAGAGAGAGCCCAAGAGGCGCGGAGAGGCGTGCACTGCACTGGCCTGTTGCTCTTTCTTGGCCGCGGAGCCCGCCGCGCTGCGCGCTCGTCGAGAGTTAGCTGCCGCTGCGACGAGGCGAGCTCGAAGGAATCTCTCGCTCGCGCTCTCTCTCTCTCTCTCTTTCGCTCTCCCCCCACTAGAGAGCGGAGGCCACCGCCGCCGCCACCACCTTCGACCATTGGGACACTAGCGGCGCGTACACACACGTGCACACGACGACACACGCAGATACACACAGGCACGGCTGACTAGCGCCAGGCTCCGCTGGGGACGGCGCGGGGCGCCACGACGAGCAGGACCGATACCAGCATTGTATTTTTGACTGTTCGAAAAGCACTTGTTGCGTTTTTCAGAGATTTTTTTTCCTGGTGGGCTCGACAGTATGGGAAATTTCATATTTTTCTAGATTGCTCGGTTTATTTTACGCGCTGTATCGATATGGTAATTATTTGTTATGTACGTAAACTGGGCTATTAATGTGACAATTTTTAATGATATTACAGTTGAAAATGGAAAAAGTTTCCAAAGATGAAAATTCAATACTCTGACCATCAATATCAGAAATGCAGTTAAACACACCGGTAGGTCCGATCGAGTGCTTTAAACTTCCTGCCTTGACTTCTAAAATATATGCAGGTTTCTTGTTATGTTAATGACGTAATTTATTTTTGAAGGGTTAGAAAACACGGAGAAGTGCTTTACAGGTGTCTGGCCTGCTACGAACGAAAAATATAAGATTTTACAGGCAAAAATGATCTTTTTGCCCCGCTCTCCCCTGCAGACTCGACCCAACACGAAGATAAAGAGAAAGAGATAGCAAGAAGTGGGAGGGGAGGGTGAGGTATACCTAGAGCGGGACTGAGAACTGCAGGAGACGGTAGGGAGAGAAAAAGGAGGAGGAAACGATGAATATTGTGCGAGAGAGATGAATAATTTGAAAGAGAGAAAGAGAGAGAGATAGACAATTAACGCGATAAAAGACGTGAGAAATTTTCTTTTGGCTTTTCTGTTTACTTTTTTCATGGCCGATAGGTAGTTTTTCAATGTGTTATATACTGCATTCGATTGACAAATGCATCTAATTTAACATGCAAGAATCAACGCAAAAAGTGGCATTGGAAAAATGGAAAGGGCGTGGAGCAAAATAAAAGCCATAGAAAATTAAAGTTTTACGATCTTTTGCTTTGCGCGAATCATGATTTACGTTTTTAAAAAGATAAAAAAGAGCAATGACTACCGCAGAATGTCACTTTATGCGCATTCTGCTAATGCAAACGACGTTAGAGGCCTAACAGCGCGTACAGTAAGGAGACAGAAGAAACACTAAAAGAGCTTTTTTTAACTAGGCGATTAAAAAATTACAAGAAAGACGGAGGCCCGTAAAATGCGGCTGCAAAGGGCTGCAAAGAGGAAAAAATAAATAAACGCAGAAAATAGGATAAAAAGATGGAGTAGAGAAGAAGAAAGACTACGAGAAAGAAAGAAACAAGTAATAGAAGGGTATACTATAATAAGAGAAAGAGACGGGCAGTGAGAAAGAAAAAAAAGGGGGAGAGACAGAGAGAAGTAGAAAAAAGAGAGTGAGAAAAGACTAGACAGGTACTACAGAAAGAGCGAGAGAGAGAGAGAGAGAGAGAGAGAGAAACGCGCTTGTCGGTAATATATAGAAGGAGAGAAAAGAGAGGGAGAGTAGTCAAGTGGATTGGAGAGGGGCAAATTGACCCAGCGGCTCGATTCACAACCAGCACGATGTGCTGAGTGCCCTGAACTCTCGGGTTTCTCCCTCTCCTCGTTCACCGCCCCACACAGGCGAAGCTCTGGCATGCGGCGTGCCGATGCACACACTGTAGCGCCCAGTGGCGTATACCCGGAGTCTACATTCGCTGCTCTCTCGCGGCTTCTCGCGTAGCAGTGCGTCTAGACGGGAGGAATGCGTTCCTAAAGTAGAGTGGGGTCGGCTCGGCGAGACGTACACCGCCAGAGCTAAAATGCCTGCGGAGCGCGATCGAGCCTCTGGCGTGCGAGTGTCGGGCCATTTTTAAAGCGACACGTGACGATCAAGCGGGAAAATAGCCGATTCGAATCGGCCAGACGGCCCGAGAGAGAGCTTTTGATTGTATGTTTTGGAAGCGATAGCGACGCGGCTGAGCGCCTTTGCGCAGCTTTCCGAGTTATGCGGTAATAAGCGACTTTCTTGAATATTCATGCCGAGCCGCGAGACTCGCTTTGCACCGCGAGCTCCGTTATTTATAGGTGAACTTCAGCTTTTTAATTTCGTTGTAAACGTTGCTTTTTAATTCTGCAATGTACGATCGAGAATGCGTTGCGTAATTTTGCAGGCAGGATTCGAAAAAGAATTTCTTTTACTGTTATCGGAAATGGATGCTAAAATTGTGCGAGATGTGAAAAGTTTTCTCACATATTTTGGTAGTTTATTTGCAGTTTTTACCCTGTTTACAAAATATTCAATGTACAATAACAAATATAACACGTAATATCAATTAGCCATAAAAAAAAAAATTGATTATTTTTCAATAACTAGCAGTAATAAGTTTTATCAACTGTTAGTTATTTTCTAAAAAAATGTAAAAGATAACACGCGTGTACTGAAATAATTATTTTTTTTTCTCTTATCATTAATAAATGTGCAGTAGTACGTATGACTCAATTACAATAATAATAGTGTACGTGCAATAGGTAATTCAGTGTATCTTATTTCTTATCAAGTACTTTAAAATTTTAAAAAGTGGTTATTCCAACTGGAATACGTATCTTATTTCTTAAAACGGATGTATTATTTTTCAACCATTAAAAATTTAATTAAAAACAATTTGTACTTTAAAAACAATATGACTCGTAAAACAAGCCGGTAAGGTAGAAAATGTATCAATTTCAAAGTACGCCAATGGTTCATAATTTATATATAGATTTGATAATTTCGAGCATCCAATAAGGAAAATTCGTAAACGACGCATTTTACGTTCGAAAGTGAATCAGAAGTCCAATTCGCTTATAAGTTAAAGTGCTTCTAATGTTAAATTAGAGCCCCACAAACCCACAATACACATTTGAAGGATCAGACACAGTAGATAATTTTTCGAACGCGGTATTGTATTGAGTTTGAATGAACCGGAATATTGAACGTGAACCAACGCGCGAATTTTAATATTTGAAATTGCAAAAACTTCAGTCAATGAAAAATCCAAAAAACGTAAAATTACTGTCTAAATTCTCAAATGGATTCGAGTTTAAAATCGAGCATAGAAAATTCAAATAAAGGTGGGTAATGAATTAAACTCTGTTTTTAACTAAGTTACTGTACTGACGGCCTCCGTACAAATTCAAGGTCTCCGCCCTTATTTTGTACTTTTATTAATCAAATTCTTTTTTTACATCTAGGATGATACGTATACCTCATGTTGCATTTGTCGCTGTTTGAAGATGCGTAATAAAAGTACGTTTGAATCATATGATGCATCTGTCTCATCTGCCTGAGAAAATCGTTTTGTTTCCTTTTTAAATTACAAATTTTACAATTGCGTTATAAAATTTAGCTGAAATTTTCAGTTATATGTTCAATTATATGTGGTAAAAGTATGATGCATGATCCACAATGCTTTGCTTTCGTAAGGATCAATATAAGTTCATTAAAAGATTACCTGATGGCGAAGAAAAACAATTACAGAGCCGGACCATTTATAAAATGTAGTATTTTCTGGATTGAAAAATTGGTATTAAAAAGTTTAACTTCACCGTGTTATTCAAAAAACATAAAATTTTGTATTAAAGATTATTTTTTATCTGATTTTACCCTTTTTAAAACATCTGTCAAGTCCACTAACAAAGTATAACGTAATCGAGCTATTTTTAATTTCCAATAACATTATATTACATTACTATAAAACTTTGGTAAAAATCTATAATAATCAGTTTTCCTTTATAGAAAAAATATATGTGCACCTGATGTTAGTTATAAAAGTTTATGTATTATATTGTATAAACTCGATGTATAGAAACATAATATGTGCCCGTTCTAATTAAACAGAATCTACTTGAATACGAAGTTCACCGATAAAAGCAGGGCTACAGAAATAGCGCCACTCTTCATTCACTATAAAAATAAAATAAATGAAATTAATTATCTCTGAAAATATTTAGATACCAAAAGAATTAATTATTTCATATTTATAATAGTTATAAGTACTTATTTCGCAAATACATATGATAAATTAACGTATTACAAATGTAAATTTTTAAGAAAGATAAGACATCGTATTTTAATTAAAACAAAATTAATTACTTGCAATCTTATATAAATATCGAAAAAGAACTTTTCTTTTAATTTACCTTTTTGACGAATTTTGCTATTCACTGCTAAGCTGACTGTGCCAATTAATGATTGGTATCATCGTGTAATAAAACAGATCTATGGATATGGATCAGAATCTGATATGCAAGTTTAATATATTATGGGAATTCCTAAAAAATTATAAAATAACTTTGGATGGTATAGCACTTTTTGAAAATATTTTTTAAAATTTATAAAATTAAAAAAAAAAATCAATAATTATTATTATAATCATCCTAAGATTATAAAAAAGAAATTGATAATTATTTTGTCCTGTACTGCAATTGTATCCAGAACAAAATAAATTCCAATTGTGCAATTTACCTTTTTTTTGCAAAGCATGAGGAAAATATCAAAGCGGCTAAAATTTGTATTGGGGCTAGTCATTTTAAACACATTTTGAAGATAATATAATAGAAAACTAAAAGAAAATAAGAGTGTACAGTAAATGCCTCTAAGTCTAAATGATCAACACGCCTACTTCATTATTCACTGTACTATAGGGCTTGCAGTATACGTTCGTCGGTACTGCGGTATTCTTCTTCGGTTTTAACAGGTTTATTTTTATGGCGTTTATGAAGTAAATAATATTATTCTATTTATACTATTTTTTATAAACAATATTGTTAATATTGTTATTATATTTATTTCTTATGGAAAATTGACTTAATGGAAAATGTAAAAGATTTTAATACAATCAGGACTATCTTTTTTGTTATTCATTATTTTTATGTATAATTTTATACAAATTACCTCATTTTAATTTATTGTCGTAGTTTTTACAAAAAAAAAATAAACTTATTAGTGATAATTTAATGAAATTATTTAAAAATATATATTATTTTTTCTATACTTGAAATGTAAAAAAATTGTGTAATAGAAGTTATAAATGCATTGTATCTGGTACCCGCTCTTTACGAGAGGTGGAAAAAATAGAATAATTTCCAAAACAGTTGCTTATCTCTTCAAAAGAGCGCAGTTTTTTAAACATTATCTTAACATTAATCCCCAGGTTTTGAGTCCGTTTTTTTATAAATTTTTTTACTTTTACAATAATTTAGATTTTACTTCTAAAATTAGTTTTTACTTTAAACCCCCATCAGCTCGTCTATAAAAACTAATTATATGAAATTTGTACATACAGATCCATGTGGAAAATCGGCGTTTATTCCCTGATGCATTTGGGAACGCAGCTGCTGCGCGCCGGAGCCGCACTGCCATCTACAATGACTAGTGACCGACGGTCGATCGACTGCGGCGAGAAGACGGCGCGGGGGAGTGAAGAGCGAAGAGAGAGAGGAGGACACGATATTTTCGATGTTTCGGTGCAGCAGCTCGCGCTCAGGGGCTCTCGTCGACGACGCGACATCGTTCGAAAATATGTAATGCGCGTGCCGGGCAGACGTCGATTCGAAAAGCTTCCGCACTGAGCAGTGCGCGCGCGGAAAGCAGCTGCAGGGAGCCCTTGGAAGGTACCGCGTGCACCACAGTCGCGGCTCTTTTCGAAGAGAAGAGAGAGAAATCCGAGAGAGGAGCGCGCTGTTTTTCGGGAGCCTCTCTCTTTCTCTCTCCCGACGTGCGTGTTGACGTAAAAGGCGAAGATGTCTTCTAAGAGGTACCTATTTCATTTTCTCCTCTGTCTTTTCTCGCTTTCTCTTTGCCCTCTGCCTTTTTGGCTCTCTTTTGCTCTCTCCCTCTCTCTCTCTCTTTCTCTGGCCCCCCCCGCGAAAGAGGCGCACGTTCCATAAATAAAATCCGGCTATTGAATTTCATAATTGCACTTCTTCGAGTTCGACGTGACTGTTTTCACGGATGCCGTAGAAATCTTATGTGCACGTCCTCCGATCGTGTAAATTTTGGCCCTCTTTGTTAACCTGTACAGCTCCTTTTTGGTCCTCATGGACAATGCCTCATTGCAAATGTTGCTCTTTATGGTCTTGCAATTCATGCTGAGACTTCTTGATCAAAGAAAGCCTTTTTAAGTTTTTTTGTTGACACCAAGTTTTTTTATGACTACAACTGCAGCCAATTAAGATTATTTAAGTAGAAATTAATGGATGCTATGCTTTATCTGGACGATTCAAAATACTCTTTTATATCAATTTAACTTTAAATATTATCAAAGAGAGATAATTATATACTGTACTCTCCTTTGAAATAGAGTGTTAGATGCATGTAAATATTTTAATCGAGTATACAAAGGTTTTGTACTTATTAAATTGCTTTATCTTACTCTAATCAAGTTATCATTACTTTTATTCCTTTCAGTGAATTGAAGAAACTATCAGAAGAGAGCTTAACTAGACAACCTGAAGAAGTATTTGATATTATTTGTAAATTAGGAGAAGGGTAAGCACTAAGAAACAAATTAATTAAAAAATGCTACTGGCAAAAAGTTTAAAAATAAAAAGTATAGATAATGCTTTGTAAACAAATTTCAATTTTAAGTATGTCTTTCTTATTGAAATAATGGATCAACTAATATTAGAATCACAAATATCAATATTTTCTTTTATAGAACTAAACTTTTTCCAATAGCTATTTTAATCAAGGTAAAAATTGAATTGACATTGTGATAATCCAGAAACTTTTTTCTAATAGCATGTAATATGAACAATTTTTTCTCAAATTTAATCATATTTAAAATATAATACTTACATTTACGTAAAATTACAGGTCTTATGGATCTGTATATAAAGCATTGCACAAAGAAAGTGGACAGGTACTTGCAATCAAGCAAGTACCTGTCGATACCGATCTGCAAGAAATTATTAAAGAAATTTCCATTATGCAACAATGTGATTCTCCATATGTAGTCAAATATTATGGAAGTTATTTTAAAAATACTGATCTATGGGTACGTATAGATAATTTTGTATGAATCAAACTGAACTTCAATTGATAATCTTAAGTTTAATGTAAAATATTGTTTGACAGATTGTCATGGAATATTGTGGTGCTGGATCAGTCAGCGATATCATGAGGTTAAGAAAAAAAACTTTACAAGAAGATGAAATCGCAACAATATTAAGTGATACATTAAAAGGGTTAGAATATCTACATTTAAGAAGAAAGATACACAGGGATATTAAAGCTGGAAATATTTTACTGAATAATGAAGGACATGCTAAATTAGCTGATTTTGGAGTTGCTGGTCAATTAACAGTAAGTTAATTTAAATTTGCAATATCCTTTTTGAAAGTAAGTTCTTTTATAGACAAGTAATCTATTTTGAATTTATTATAATTTAGGATACAATGGCAAAACGTAATACTGTCATTGGAACTCCATTCTGGATGGCTCCTGAAGTTATTCAGGAAATTGGATATGATTGTGTAGCAGATATTTGGTCTTTAGGTATAACTGCTCTCGAAATGGCAGAAGGAAAACCTCCTTATGGAGATATTCATCCAATGAGAGCAATCTTTATGATTCCAACAAAACCACCACCTAGTTTTAGAGAACCTGACCAATGGAGCTCAGAGTTTATTGATTTTGTCAGTGTGTGCCTTGTCAAAAATCCTGAAGAAAGAGCAACGGCTAGTGAACTATTGAATCATGAATTTATTGGTGGGTGTTTCAGACAAATTATTTTTTTAATTTTTTTTATTCTTACTGACAACTCATTTTATAATATTTTTTTAGGTAATGCAAAGCAACCAAGTATTCTTAGTTATATGATTGCAGAAGCTCATGAAATAAGAGAAAAGCAGAGTGCTAATCGTGCCCATATAATAAATAATGTAGCACTTAAGGGACAAAATAATGCTGATGATTCTGTAAGTGTTAATCAAGTCGTTTTTAAAATGTATAAAAAAAATTTTAAAGCATATACAACGGTTATTTTTTAAAAGGATGACGATGATTGTACTGGAACCATGAAACCTTTACCAGAAGATCAAGGCACTTTAGTTCCAAGTCATGATTTACCGGATACAGGGACACTCACTTCAGCTATGCTTGATTTAGGGACAATGGTTATAAATAGCGACACTGATACTGAAGCAACAATGAAGAGTAAGTAAATAATTTAAAAGAAGTCATGAAAATTAATCTAAAATATGTTTTAAATTGCAATTTATCATACTTGCAGGGCACAATACAGGATCGGTAGAGTCGGGGAAAAAATATCGACCTTTATTCCTCGATCATTTTGATAAAAAGGAAACACCAGAAGTTGAAAAAGTATTTTGAACAAAAGAGTATGAAAATATTTTTATGAATTTTATTTACAAAAATAATATTTTTTCAGGGAAATGGACAAATTCATTTAGTGCAACATCCTGAAACAGAAACAAAACCAGAAGTGCAAAATCCCTTAGAAAATCAAAGGTTTCAAAGTCATTTGCAACTACAACTCAGTCAAATATCGCATCCAATGCCGGAACAGCCTCTCAACAACATATCCAAAATGCAAAATGTCTTCAATGAACGTGAATTTGATTTCGTAAGTAAAAATAGTATAATCAAGTAAATATTTTTACTATTTCAGTAGCTGCCATCATTTTTTAATATCATAATTAATTTTGTACAGTTGAAGTTTCTTTCATTTGAAGAATTACAGCAAAGAATGGAAAATTTGGATGATGAGTTAGAAAAAGAGATAAATGAATTGAAAAAGAGGTACCAAACAAAACGACAACCAATCCTTGATGCCATGGACACAAAGCGAAAGCGCCAACAAAATTTTTAACGGTTAGGTACTTTTTAATGATACAACAAACGCGTGTGATAGATCCAAGGGTGTACAGATGTATAAATAGATATTCTATAATCATAATGCTGATTTTGTAGAGGTAATATCGTTACTAGAACGCTAAAATTTCCCCCTATAAAATCAGTATGTTTAAGAAAAAGAAAAGAAATACTAGCCAATAGCCTCACCAGTGTAAATTGTTTACATGATTCAAATAAGGAGAACTATGATAATACTTAATTTTTTATTACTTGAACGTAGTTATTGTTAAATATACTATTCTTATAGAAATATAATATACTTGATAAACCGTAGAACCGTTTAGCGGAATAGAAGAGAAAATGAAAACGCAGTGATGCACATCGACGTGTATGTATATATGACGGCTAGACTGCTAATTTTGCACCAGAAAATTTTTACGATATTTATAGTAAAATAGGAGCGAGAAGAAAAATCCTAATGTAAAAAAAAAAACAATATGTCTTTTTAAGATCAGGCTAGATTTTATACGTCTAAACATATGTCGATGCTGTTGCCGAGTCGTTAGGTTCTTGTCGAATTGCCTTTTTATAGCAATAATTTAGATGAATTTTTCTTTGACGCATTTTGGTGATCACTGAAATATCACCCTGAAAAATATTGATTTTTTTAAATACTGCAATCATTTTCATGTTGGGTCTAAAAATATCTATAAGCCTAAAGAAAAAAATAACCCTGATTTAATATCAACTTTTGAATAAACCGTGAAAGTGATTGAAGATCGCGTAAATAAGACAATTTATAGTAATCTAATTTTTTATTTTTTAAGTATAGTTTTGTGATTCTATCATGTGATGTAAAATATTTGTGATTTTGATAGAAAATAACAAATAGAAATAAGTATTTTCAATATTAATTACAAACAATTTTGCAATAAAAAACGTTATACTATTTTATTTTGCACAAATTTCATTAAATTAAAATATCTTTATTTTGAATTTTTACTTTATTGATTTTATTGATTTTTTATTACTTTTTCTTGTATTGAAATAGAAGGAAAAGTCAAGAAAATTAAGAAAATTTAAGATTTACAAAATTTTAATCAAGTACATTCTAAAAGTATTTATTTTGTATTGATATCTCCTTTGCAATTGAAGATTCTTTTTTGATTAATGAAAATTAGGTCTGTACCTTGTTAATTGTAATTGTACATTAATAAATGCTATAATTTAGAATATCCTTTTAAATATAACATTTAGTTCAGCTGAAAGATTATAGGTACCTATATGTTTAACGTCTTAACGTGAAGATATAAAATATCTTTGAAACATTTAATATTTACTTAAGAATGACTTAAGTAAGGGTTGCATATTATGTCGGTGCTATATTCAAAAGTTGGTGTTACATTCGGACGGTTTTAACATGTAAGTATTTTTGACACAGCATATAATGAAAAAATATTTATTTCGGTTAAACGTACAAAAACACGTTGGGCATAAATCGCTTCCTACTGCCATATAGAGTACAGAGAATTGCCTGATAATAACAGTTGCGCTCTTAACTTATTTTCCTTTTGCGTAATATTTTTCAGTTTTATGAGTAAACCCCGTGTGAGCGTCTTTTTTGGTAAATGTGTATTAACGTACTGCCTCATTTTTGGAGGAAAAATGATAAACTTTGTATTCTTTCGCAGAGAAACAAATTGCGCGCGATGAATTTTGATGAAAGCGAAAAATACAGATTTTTAGTATTAGTCTTCCCTGTTACAATTGTATTCGAAAATTGTCTGAGATTAATTGTATTGTTAAAGCAGCACTATATAAGAGGAAACAAATTAACATCATATGGTAAAGGACACAACGATGAATTTTGTATATTGTACTGCGATGTTTGATCTATCAAGTCAAAGTACTTCTGGAATAATTAGAATTGTTACAACAGTGGTTGTGTATATTAGTACGAATATTTTAATATTAATGTCGCAGTGATAGATTTTTTATTATTATTATTATTATTATTAATATTGCGTTATTATTTGATGTTATAATTAATGATTTAAAAATTTATTCAATTCTGATTTTTATGATTTATTAAGTGAACGAATTATTGAAGAAATACAATCGATAAAGATTCTTCGTTGTCTTTGCACTATGTGACTGTAGAGAGAAATAGAATGTATTCATACGAAATTAAAAGTAAGAATTGAAACTTTACCATGCATTCGTTTGGAGAACAATCGTAATAAAATAGTTACATATTTTTGATATAGAAATTAATAAACCATGCGCCTTCTCGACCTACAACAAGGTTCCGATATAAAACTCATTACATAAATGAAAAGTCGATTTCTGGTCGACTTTCAAAAAACCTATATAAACGTCAGTGCGACAAACATTGTATTATCGTTTTTGCTTTTATCTAAAAACAAGCATTATCTAATAATAGAACGTTGTGAAACATTTTGGTTAAAAAAAAGAAAAATCTTAAAATAGAATGCATTTTAAGCGAAACGTCTGCATTTTTTATAACTCCTTATGAATAATCTTTCTTATAAACTGGATGAAATGTTAAAATGAATATACGCAGAATTTACAAATGAGAATGTATAAATTTATTGACCTCTGATTTATAGAAGCGGCAGTTTACAGTATTATATATGTTACAATTTATATTTTACAGAGCACACATATACATTTGTAATTCACATAATTGTGCGCTAAGGTACATTAAAACGAGAGATTCTAAAGTCAATTTTTTTCAGTTTCTAAACAATTATTTTACAATATCTCTATCATTATCACATTACAATCAACAATTTTTGTTGCAATTGTCATGATATGTATGTTAAAATTATGTTTCTTAACTTTTTACATTCAAGAATCATTTTGTAATCTCAAGATCAAAGTTTTTATAAGATAAATGCATCACGTACTCCAAAATAATTTAAAGTTTAAAAAAGAGAACGTTTTATTTACAAGCGAGGTAGTTTAGTCAAATTAATACTTCCGCTAAATTAAACGTTTCCCTTTCAAATTAAAACCTCTCAACTTGATAATTAAAATATAATATAGATTATTAATATAGAACAGTTATTAACGAATGTACAATTTTTTTAACATCTATAATTAAAAATTTGAGAAAAAATTATTCTCTTAATCTGATCCCTAATTTCAGGCACTGTTATGTACAAACCGCAAATTACTAAAAATATAGAACGATTTTTAATATAACTCCATAACACTTCATAATACAATTTTACCATATACAAATCATTTGGTCACTGGTTATTTTCATAGTTAACTTTAATATATTATTGCAGTAACTTCATTAAATACGCATTCACGTATTAATTAAAATACTGATACGAAAAAATATCTTCATCTATAAATTTTATAAAATTTAAAAAGTAAGGACGCGATCCCTTTACTCTTATTCGTGTAAAAATATTTTATACTATAATTAACAAGTTAGAAAATCAATTTCTTACTTTTTAATGCGTAATTTTAAATTCTAGTGAAAATTTTTTTCGTATAAGTACTGTATTCGGATATATTTCTTGGAATTTTAAGTTTTCTTTTTCAAATTCCAGTAACTTTAAATGATCTTATCTAGATCACATTATTAGTAGCTTAATTAATAATACAATTTTTTAATGAATTTAACTTACTTCATATGAAATTTACGAAAAAGTAAATAAAAAATTAACATGGCAACGAACAGATTTAAAAACAGAGATTCTCTTATAAATCGTCATCTCCTATCATACAAAATGCATTATTTTCTAATGAGTCTCCGTCAGAATTAAACCTTCGTTCTTGTCTTGGAAGAGGTGATCTGGTTACACTTGGTTTTCTAACTTTAACTGCCGAAAATCTCTCTGTAATCTTTTTAATTATAGGATCTGTTTTCGGACGAGGGCTATTTTCTTGTTCCTACGGAAAATACAGAAATAAGTATTATTTTAATTATTAAATTGCAATTTCACATTTTATTTTTATAAATGAATTCTTAAAAATGTTTTTCATTTTACTTTAATATTTTTGTTAAATGACTCTGAAGGTGTAGATCCCATAAGAGTTTTACTATATCCATCCCTTGTTACGTAGGTCCATGATTTTCCACTTGCTTCTTGACTTTTCACACCTCCAACATTTTTTAACAATAGCTCATCAATCATTGATTGTAAACACACAGACATCAATATGGCTTGTTCAGAAGAAATAGTTATCCATTGCAAATGATCTTTTGCCATTAAATATTCAAAAGATAATTCAAGACTGCATTCAGGATTTTCTTCATATTTATCATTTCCCTGATAACGTAGATTTAAGCATTGATTCAACAATTTTAACTTTTAAATTCATTAATTTATGAAATTTACCTCGTGCAGAGTTGTAATGCGCCAACAGCGCATTCTAGTAACTTTAAAGCCGAGTTCTTGCTGATCATTTTCAGCAGAAAAAATTCTTACATTTAGTTCATTTTTTCCTATAGAGATTAATACTTTTGAACCAGTTTGAGGGTAATCACAGATACAAGGCGCGAATTGTATGTATCCATAGAATTTTAATGAACGGATAATTTCTAAATACTGATAAAAATTTTTTTTTTTTAGAAAATTTAATATTTTTTATATTATTTTTTCTAGAGTATTACAAAATTAAAAATATAATAAAAAAATTAAAAATTACCTCTTTTTTTGCATTTTGCTCTCTTGCAGTATCTAACTGATCTTGAACTTCTGCTGTACTTAATATCCATCCTCTATCTGCTTCAGCAGTAGCTTGAATATATAACAAATTCAAAGCAACTGGATCAGAATATAATTCTAAATCAAATGCAGTATCCCAATACCATTTTGCTATCACTATTCTAGTTCCTATTTTACGTAAATTTTTTTGAGTAATGATTGGTGATTCAAAATCTTGCAGTTTTCGCAATACTAAAATAATAAATAATTTTTTTTAATAAAATATTTTTTAACTTACAAAGCAAATTTGATTTAATAATAAAGACTTACTAATAAAATTCTCTTCATCTTGAAATACGATGAATAAAGAGAAATATGGAAGAAATTTTTCATTTAATTTAATTTGATTACATACTTTCTATAAAACAAAAGTAGCAAAATTAATTTTTGTAGTTAAAAAAAAAATGTTTTTAATTTCAATAAATAAAAATTACCTTTAAAATTTGGCCAGAATTTTCTGCCACTAAAGCATCAATATTAATTTTTGTACCATTCACAAGGAAGACTTCTATTGTTCCATCTTGAACGGATCCATTTGCAGTTTCTAATTGTGCATTTAATAAAAATCCATTCAACAGTTCAGTATTATTTATACTTGTATTTTGGCCAATTGTTTGAATATATTTATCTAATGTAAGTCTTCTATCTTCTTGTTGATTGACTGTTAGAGGAAAAAATTTCTTTGGAGGAAACGGTGGTAAGGGTATATCTAAATCCTTTGTTAGCTGTTCATGAAGATTATGAAGCTGTCTGTACCTGACAGTACAGTGGAATAAACCATTGATGTGCACATTGTAACCCTAAAACAATTTTCTAATTAGCACACAATATAAAATTAAAATGAATGAAGATTGACATGCAATAAATCATACAATTGCTGTTTCAATGTTTATTATAACATATTGCATAATTTTTGAAAATGAATGCATAATTTTACTTTTTATTTTAATTTCCAAAAGTTTTACTAAATTGAATATAACGTATACTGTATTATATTATTAATTTAAAAATTTCAAACATAAACAAAAACTTCATGAAAATAATGAAAAACTTGGCATGAATATAAAAATCTTTCTAAAAGAAAAGTAAAATAAAAGTTGTAATAGTTATTTTCATATCTGAGAAATGAGATGAATAAGTTTTTTATAAAACACATTTTTAATTAATTCATTTTAGTACGTCAATAAAATTATATTATTAAAATGGTTACTAATACTTAAGCTTTAAGTTAGTTCATTAGTAAGTGAAAAAATTACCAAATAAGCATTGCCAGCTTCATCAATGAGTTCTTGAGTGTCTGGTACAGAAAAATGCATTCTTGCAAATTGAAACTGCTTGTTAACTAGCTATTTTAATACATAGTCACACTTTTCTAAAATAGCAGGAAAAAGAAACAATTAGGAAAGAGCGTGCAGACTCAGCTCAAATTTGAAACAACTAGCTAAATATAATTATGACTAGCACAGCTTACCTCTTCTAGCTTCCATGTGAGACTTTCGCTAGCACTGCAGATCAGGAACTAACTCTCCCAGTGTCATACCCTTCCACTCTAACTCACAGGTTGCCGTATTAGGAGAGCTGGATTCTTCAAAAAGTATGCATATGTTTTCCTGTAACCTGTGGATCCAGGGATTTTTTGAACATAAACACCACAACAAAAACGCGCTACACAAGCTTTCCTTTCACCAGCAACCCATTCACAGTTCTCCTTCGGGAAAATTGCTGTTGAAACAGAAATAGAGTTTAGTAGTTGATATTTTCCTGTGGGCCACCCACACGTATCAGCGCGAGAACGTCGCTGGATCCCACCTCACCGACCCGGAGAGTTTCTTTCACTCTTTTGCAAGTAGGGTATGGCGCGCGCGTGTGGGGCAATCCGACGTGTGCGTAACTGGTCCGTACGTGGGTGGGAGAGAGAGAGAAAGGTTTTGACGCACTCAAAAAAAAAAAAGCTCGGTGAAACTGTGAGAGGCGAGACTAGAGTAAGGAGGACGAACCCAATAATAATACAGATGTATCTGAAAATACTTGCGGGGGCTTTGCTTGCAAAATCCGCTACCGTCAGCTCTGTTATCCAGTTATTTCCAACATGGCGCTCAAACGCGGCGGTTGCAGTGGCGAATTTAAAATTTAAAAGTTTAAATTTCTTGCATTTACAAATTTAAAAACAAGATTTGCGCATTCTACTTTTACGCAATTTAATTTTTCTTTTTTATATGGAAATATGAACCGTTTTATTGGCTCAAATGTGTATGTAGATATTCGAAGTATGTATTTAATGAATTTTGCTTTAGTCTGAATCTTTCTTGTAACATTAATAATAATTAATAATGAATTACTATTCATAATGTCCGATTAGAATTTAGAATAAATTAAAAGTAAGTACTTCTCTCCTTTTTGATCGTTGGGTTCTGTTTATCTGGTTAATTCGTCGCATGCGTTATGTGAAAAGTGATTATTACAAACACTACAATGTAGTCTATATGCCAAGACCGAGAAAAGAACCCCTTTGTAAAGGCAACAAGAACGCGGCAATGTGCGTTTAAGTTGAGCAATTAAATTTAACTTTTTAAATTTACAAGATTTATCTCAATAAATCATTTGAAATCGCGAGCACTACTTACGAGGAATGGAGTAAAACTTTTTAAGATATAAAGATGCTCTAATTTTTAAGCCAAATTTTTATTTTAATACTAGATTTGCATTATAAAAGAGCACGAGACCGGACTGGGCCGCTCCGATTACCCAAAGACCCAGCTGAAAGCCAGAATTATTGATATATTTGCGCTTTCTGCTATCACATACGAAACTAACCTCCGTACAAAGTTTTTAAACCAAATTTAGCTGCAATATTACGTTATTTCGTTTATTCTCCTTACACTTTAGTCTCCGTGGGCGAAAGATAACGTGGTACACTGATCCAGCAACTGTTCTTTTCCGTTTGCGCGCAGCATGTCACGCAACTTATCGGCACTGCGCGACAATGGCATGCGGAATATCCGCGTACGGTACAATCTCTATCTCTCTTTCTTGTCACACTTGTTTGTTTACGTTCTCGTTTTTTCGCGTAATTCGCGTACCAGCATATCATAAGCCACTGCTTTATTTTCTCGAGACCATCCGCATTTGTCGATTAACTTACCGGACAACTGTTTATGCTCTATTGGATTATTCAAGGATTTTTCTGTTTTGCGAACGATCCGGAGCCCTTTAAAGAGCTGAGCGGATTTTAGTTTGTGCGCTTGCAGCACGACCGACCTCGACTTGCGACTTTGCACGCTGTAGTTCACTTGTCATGTGTAGGTATGTGTGTTTATCTTTTTTTGTCAACACATAATAATTATTGTTTTCGCAACAGATTCACCGATCGCAACGACACCTCGCGGCAGCTGCAGTACATTTCGCGGTAAATACGTATTTCAATTTCAAATTCAATTTTTTTAAAGCCTTTGAATTATCCCGCGTACTTCAGAGTACCATTAAATTCATTTGTACAACAGTAGGTTTCGCAAAACTATTCTGATTTCTAATAAATCATTCACTCTTTTAACATTAGTACGTGAAACTTTGTAAAAATGTTGAGTTTTTTTACCGATGAGCAATTATTAAGAAAAATATTATTTTTTTAGTTGGGTTTAATAATTGTATAAAAATTATTTGATCAAATAAAGTAACAAAAATATTTAGTATAAAAAGAATATTAAAAATTATAAACTTAATTATTTCTTATTTATTTATTTATATTATGTTTGCACCTATTTTAAAAATAAAACGTTATTTTCGAATGTTTTAAACATTTACCTATTGGTAATCCTGCAACCTCATTGCGAATTTCATTTTTGTGCGTCCCTTCGAAGTAAAAAGTGCAAGTTTTAGAACCAGTGCATATTAAATTATGTCGTTATTTTCGTGTGAAGAAAAAAAATATGTAATGGAATATGTTCTGCAAAATTATTCTGAGAATAATATTGTAATGAATGAAGCATATTGGAAAGAGTTGAGTTTAAAGATGAATCGAGACTGGAGCGAAATTCGCGATGCTTATTATCAGTGGGCCATAGAAGCAGATGTAAATAGTAATTTAGATCATAAGGATCATCAACACAACATTTTTGATGTTTGCCTTTCTCCAAAAATTTATCGAGATCTGGTTAGTATATAGACATTTTTTTTTAAAACTACATATTTTCTATTATTCTTAACGTTTTTAAAAATCGTAATGTATAAAATGTTTATATTTTAATTTTATCTCTTTGAAAAAAACAAGGTTAATTTTTTAGCAAATAATGCAAATTAAATATATTTAATTTCTATTTGCTGAAATAATACTAATTTTTCAGAATATTAAATCTCCAATAAATGAAGAAGCTATGGCACCTGAAGAAGAAGCAGTTCAACCTTACGGAGAAGCAGTTCAACCTTACGAAGAAGCAGTTCAGCCTAATGAAGATGTATTATATTTCATACCTGATGACGCTGGGTAAGTGCTCATAAGTAAAGTATTACAGTATTATTATTAATAATTTTCTTTATAAATTTGTAATAATCTAAATTGCAGGCAAATGGTTAATGTAAATGACTTTGAACCATGTGAAGTACAACAATTTGAAGTAGTTGATAATGTTAATTGTAATGGTCAAAATATGGTTCTAACAAGAAAACGAAAAGTGGAAGTTATTGATGATTTTAATTATAGACTTTTGAAAAAGTATGAAGAAAACTCTAATTATGAACTTGAAATGAAAAGACAAGAACACGAAAAAAAAATGAAGCTTTTAAAAATGCAACTTGAACAGCGAGAAGAAATTCATAAAGAAAAATTGAAAATTTTAAAAACTAAATTAGGAGCTCTTCAGGAATCCATATCTGTTATAGACCATGCAATTTTTAATAAAAGTTTGAAAAAGAAATTTAAAAGTGGACCAATTTAAAACTATCAAAAGCAATTTTTCTTAAAAAGTTTAAATATTATATTATTTAAGCTGTTTAACATGATTATTAATAATCTATATATTCATATTTTATTTATATATTAAAAGATGATTAAATGAATTAATAATTAACTTGAAAAAATGTACATTTTATATGATCAATTACTAATTTATGTTTTATTTTTAATTATAAAATAATTTATAAAAGCTTTATTTTATTATAAGAATTACTTATGTTTGGCTTTATAATTTGTAAATAGTTAATTAAATAAAGAAATGTAAAATATACTTTTTTTACTCAATGTTATAAGATCAGATATCCTGGATTTTAAAGTCTTTACACCCAATCACAAATAAATTAAAAACATTTTATTGAAAACATAAAGATTAATTACAATTATTAAACACAAAAAAGTATTCTTGAAAAGTTTATTATTATAAAACTTTTTTCACAAACTTCATAAAGATTGAAAAAAAAATAATTACTTGCAAGGTATTAAAGCATTTAATTGATCAGTTTCTCATGTCTGAAAATTACTCTGGATTGGGAACACAAGTCACGTAGTTGATAAATCTTGATTAGATTATAACTTACAAAACTAGATTGTGAACCCCACCATTCCTGTCATAGATACTGACCAGATAAATTTACCAAAGCAACGATAATACTTTCAGTTATTTTCATTTACGTGAGTAAAAGAGAAGTAAAAAAGTGCAGTTTGAAGTAAACTAAACCTAATAATAGTTCAAGATGAAGCATATTTATAATTACTTCATTGCTATTTATATTTTTACAATTCTATTTGCAACAGGAAAATGTGCAAGTACAGTATCGTTTTATTGTTCACGTTATTAATTTTAATCATTCGATTTTCATTCGATAATTCAACAGTATCAACAAATAAATATTTTGGCGAAGCTGTAGGATAAAAAGATTCAAAAAAATCTGTAGTGATTCCAATACTAAGTATTTAATATTTTATAGATTAACCCTTAGACCGCCGGGATAACGCCATATGGCGTCATGACCTGCATGATTCACGCACCGTCATTGTTTGGGTCCTATATGTAAGGGGTATCAGAACACATTTATGTCGGAAAAATCATTTTGTCGAAATCCCGGCGATCTAAAGGATTAATAAGAATGTAGTAAAAGATCTTCTATAAGTACACTTTAAAATGTTTCAACAAAATATAAATCGTATAAATATTTAAGTATTAAATGATTAATATTAAATATTCAATTAGTTAAATATTTAATGTTAATCATTTAATACTTATATAATAAGTAACTTTCTTTGCAAATTTCAGTTGAAACGCAATTTATAATAATTATTTCAATCGATTGCGATTAAAATCATACAACGATGTTTTAAATCGGTATAAATATATTTACATCAAATCAGTAATGACACTTATTTATTTAAATTATATAGAAGACAACGGTGATTGCATTCTGTATGACGAAAAAGAAGTAGAAATTGACAATAACACTTGGAATAATGGAATCAAACTCAAAGAAATTGTAGATACAGATAAGCAGGGTACAGAAATACGCAAATTCAAAACTAAAAATATAAACAATTATAATTTAATTGTATCAGTAATTGGCGGAAAAATGAATTATGTCGACGGGAGCATCGATAAAGATGGGTTCTTTTCCTTACGAGTAGGCTATTTCTTCGATCAGTATGAAATAAAGGAGGTAATTTGATTAAAAATGTGCGAAAAATTATTTGAAAATTTTAATTCTTGACTTTTATATTCCAGACTGCTACAGAAATGAAAATCAATGTAAAGTTTTATTGTAGCAATGACAATTACAGTTCGATTGTAAGTAAATTTACTAATCAATTAATTAATTATTAAGATTGATCTACTATCAATTCGCTAAAATTTTTTTAAAGGATTTTACTGTGCCGATTATCGATACCAACAATCACGATCCGTCATTTTTAACAAAGTCTTATACGTACGACAAGTTGCCGATGCCAATACCAAAAGGTTTCAACTTTGATCATCTTTCTCAAATAGTAGGGAAGGATATCGATTTGACGAACGAACGGATTACTTTCAGTTTAGATAAAAACGACAAGAATGCGGATGGATTTTTAATTACAGGAATAGGTAGAGATAAAGAAGACCCGAAAATATTTCCAGCTACGTTTACTACTTCGGCAACAATTGATTTGGACGAAGATGTCACTTTAAATCTTACTGCAACGGTAATAAAAAAAAAAAATGATAAAAATACCATTTACAACAAAAAAAGTTTGATACAAATTTTATAATTATTTTTAATTTAACTACAAATTAAGTATTTTTGCCGTATTAATCACATTTAATTATTACTTTGATCCACGAATATAAAAAAATAGCTTGTAGAAAAAATGAATATCTTTTTTAGGACGCTGGAAATCCTCCCAGGTCTAAAAATACGACCATAACAATTAAAATTGATAAAGCTAATTCATATCCAAAATTTAGCTCTCCAGTATACATTTCTGATCTTTCATCTTTGGATTACAGCAAGGTATATAAAAAAGGCTTGATAACATAAGAACTGGTTTCGTACGCATGCGATATTAACTTTTTCTAAATTTTTATTTTTAATAGACAAAATCAGTGAAATTAGAATTTTTGGAAAAGAAAAATGTAACCTTAACACGTGGATATGACGAAGTGAAATACGTAATAAACGGAACTTCGGAAGGTAAGTAACTAAAACTAAGCAATGCTCAATTGAAAAAGTTATTGTAATTTTTGAAATATATTAAAATTAATCTTAAATCTATTTTTTCAGAAAATAAGAAGCATTTTAACTTGACATTCTCCGGCGTGTTAGATAAAGTCGGTGTTGTAACCTACGTCCAATTAGGCAATTTCACTGAAACCTTCTTACGCCAAAAAGTACTTACCGTTGTATTGACAGCTGTCAAACAGCATGCCGAAGCCAGCACAGTACTTCATATTATATTGCCCGGTACAGTATAGTTGAATATTTTCTTGTTAAAGTATATATCAATCACACAGATTTCCGTTTTGATTAAAAAAAATAACAATATCTTTGCAGAAGTAAAAAAGGCGACGGGTGACAATCCGGACTGTAAAGAAAATACCGCGGAAAAATGTTCAAACGGCTATCAAATAGCTTTTATCATTCTCATTATAGTGGATGTACTTTGCGTAGGCGGTGGTTTATATTTCTTTTACAGAAGGGGTTTCTTCTAAACTTCTTGTACGATTAATTTAACTTAGTTGCAGTAAGTAATATATGAATAATTTGTTAAATAATTATTACAACTATAATCATTGCAATATTTTTTTTTCAAGGGAGGCCTCTCAGAGTCCACTCTGGCAACGGTGATTCTAACTTGATTCTTATTCTTAGTTTTTTTCTTTTTTTTTATTTTCCTCCTACCTCACACATTATCTCCTACTCCAGCTGCACTTGTCTAGGGGATAAATGCTGATTAGAAAAACCTGCTCTGGAGTATTGAAGTCTAAGTCAATAGAAATCGACATCTCGCTCACATTGTATAAGGTGTCAACGCGTCGTTATTATAAGCATTGTAATATAAAACAGACATTTTCAGGCGTTAATTTTTATTATGGTTAAGAACAGCAATAAAGAAGTTTTACAGTATACTGTATAAGTTTTTGAAGAGAAACCTAAACCTATTATTTTCATTGTGAATTTTCATTACATTATCAAAGATGAATTTCTCATTAGTTTCTTAAAATTCTTTAAATAATTGATTAAAAGATTAATTTACACTAGTCCCATACTTGGGACATCTTTGCTAGAGAAGGTCATCGTTACACATATGTACCTCGTCTAGTAAATATCCTTGCATATTATCACGTCCGATTGACATAATTAAATATGCTTAGGAGCGCAGTTAGTGACTCAAGAGTCTTATAGAAATACTCCAAGAATTATCCAGTTAGGAGCTCTAAAATTAAAAGCATTCAGACTTTACACTCGCGTTTAATCATTTATTTATTTATTCTGAAATTGATCTTTGTAATTCATTTTTTTTATTTGAAACGTTTTGCGTAAATCAACGAAAATTAGTTTACATTTAAACGTTCGAATATTTTACTTCGTTGTAAAGAAAAACGTCATACTTAAGAGGAAATGTATTATCAAATATTTGTTTTCAATTGCGGATGACACACGAAGTGACAATCACTTGAGTTTCAGAGGAAATAACATTGATCCATATCTTTGAAGAATGCGAGGTTTTCTAGCTGATATAACAATTATTGAGCTCCGTATTGTAACTTGCAACAATTACATTATACTTATTAAAACGTTCATTTTTACATTTCCACGAAAAAAACATTGTTTAATTATAAATCCAGAACAAGAACGATCCTCGTGCGCCCATTGAAATCAGAATCAATTCACGAATTACCTCGCGCCTCGGAAACTTAAAGAGTCAACATCGAATTATCTCGCATTCCATCGGCAGCAACGTGTCGCGTGCGCCTATATTTTAAAAATTCAAAACGGCAGCCCGCGTCAGTTACACTTTTCTCCGCGACGTATCGGAGTAGCTCGGGATGCGACGCATAAAATTAAAATCGCCTCTCGCGCATTCACAGCGGGTGCGAGGCACGACGCGTACATATATGCATTCCTAAGCGTCGTTTAAACAAATCCATTGTCGTCGCGCGCAACGATGTCCTTACGGCTCGAGATCTGCGCAGAAGCGCACGCGAAGCGGGGTTACGCGTTCGCGATCTTCTCGCGGACACAATGGGAAAGTTTCTCGAGGCGATTAACTCAAGGGCGGCTTTTATTTATATTGTAAATGAGGTATTGTGATTTGCGTGTTTAGCTGTTGTGTTCTGGCCGGTTTTGGATGACATTTATCGGGGATCTGGGAGTCTGGGCGGAAGTGTGAGTGCTGTCCTTCCTAGAGCGTTCACTTATTGCTTCGCGGTTTTATTATAAGTGTATTGAAATAGTATGGTAATGTAAGCAGCTGGCATTGGAATTGTGCCACTTAGAATGAAAAGAAAATTAGTAGTTTATGTTTAGGCTCAAGTTTGTTCAAAGTGCCTTTGTAGATGTTAAAGTATCAAAATGTGTCAAAGTACTTGAGTAATACCAGTAAATTTTGTTAATAGAAACACTTAATATTGACTACTGTTAAATATCGCCGAAATAATACTTTTATTATCGTCTACCCTGTGGAAAAGGTCCGATAAATCCTTGTAAAATTTTATACGGAAGGTGAAAAACACCTGATACGGGTACCGGGTTACATATGTGTATTAACACCATTTTACCAGGTCTTTCCGGCAGGGTAACGAATACATTATTATAGGATTACTTAATCATTATGCTGGTCGAAATAAAGTCCAAATAAGTTTGTTTAATGTTACATCTTTAATCTTATTTGTACGAAATAAATTAATTAAAATAAAATTATATTATTATCATCTGCATTTGTCTCTATTCCAGCCCGTTGAATAAATGAAAATTACGCACGAATAGACTTTAGTTACTTATAATCAGCAGATGTACGATTGATCGATGCGATCAAATAGATCTAGAATAAACAAGATACATAATCTTTTAAGAAACCCCATCCAACCCCGAAGCACAAAATCCCGCCTTTCCCCTTAATCACCGCAACGATCCAGTCGCCATAAATCCGTGAGCAGGGCCTGCGCCGATCTCGTTCCGCGCCTGGACGTATAGCTGCTCTGCTCGGCAGGTTTGCGCGCTCTCTATCTATACACACACCGGAGCAAGTAGAGTCGCGCCCGAGCCCACACAGCCGGCCTTACCTTCTTCAACTACGCCGATGACGGCGGCGCTAACTCGCATTCCCGGTCTCTCTCTCTCTCTCTCTCTCTCTACAAAATGCTCTCGGCGCGCGCGGCCACACCGGCGAGGAGAACAGTCGACAGTAGTAAACGAGCGCGAGCGCTCCCTCCCAGGCCCCTCGCTGCGTGTTATTCTCAGTCGAACGGTGCAGCTGCTCCGGGGAGATTCACGCGGGAAGGAAGCTGCTACGAGGAAAGGTTAGAGTTGACGCCTCTTAAGAATCTCCAAGTAATTCGACGTGGGATATATTCAATTCGGACGTCGCGTTGCTCTCGCGAGTGATATCGGTCGCGAGCTCCTCGATCGTCGCGGAAAGACGAGGCGAGGAATTGATTGGGGGGAAAATAAAAGAAGCTGCCCGCTAATCGACCGGAACGGAGAGCGCGGTAAAACACGTATACTTCGCGCAAAAAAAAAAAGAAAAAAACGAGCGTGTGTGTGCTGACAATAAAGGCGAAACGTGGGTGCTTGGTTTTTAAACGCCGATAGCGAAGGCTGGGAGTGCAAGAAAATTGGAAAAGAGTTATGTTCGCCGTATGAGGAAGTGTTTTTCGAAAACTGACAGTTAAGACTAACGCCGCTAATCGACTTCGTGATTCAGAATTCGACGTCTATTTTCCTTAATATCCTCAGTCAAGGCGACTATGTTTATCTAAATAAAATACGCGCAAAGTGCATTTACTTTGAGGCTTCCGAGTAATTGCCGGTATTGAGTACCTTTCGGTAAAAAAAGTTGCCCCTAATGTTTATACTTGCAAATTATTTACGGGAGCGTAGCTTTCAATTTTTAAGTAGCTAAAACAAAACTTTTAAAGACAACGCGTTCTCGTCATAAAAGCGAACATATTAAACGTGTAAAGATATATAAACGGTGCCAAACTATCGGAAGCCCCAGTTAAAAGTCAACTTGCAACTTTCACCTTTGAAGAAAAAAAAACACCGACGAAGCTGCACGTACTGCCGACTCTCTAAACTTTTGACGAGTGACAGCTCGTCTCGTCAAAGCCGATCATCGAGTTTTCACTCGCCGACACCCGAAACGCTTCTAAAATCCATCTTCCGCGCGAAAGAAAAATCGCAACAGTCATTCATCCTCCGTTCATTTATCCTCCGTAAAAAGTTTCTCTCCCGAAGGTCGCGCTCATTCTTCTTCCATAAACACACTGCACTGCATACAGCCCCTTGGCAAAAAGCGCCGAGTCTCCTCGTTTTCGAAAATAGCCCGTAGCTTTTCGAAAATAGGCGGCCCCAACTTCTTAGCCAGACTTCTCGGTTACTACCTTCTGCGACGGCGGAGACCTATAATCAGCATCGCTCCCGCGAAACAAACCAACAAGGTGTGCGCCTCGCTCGCCGCGAGTGGGAGAGACAACATCGCCGACGAGCTCTCGGGTTATAAATCCGCGAATCCGAACGCACGCACGCACGCACGTAAACACACAGACGCAGGCGCGCGCGCGCGCAGCTCCGTCGCGCGGGGGGATCCGGTTGCGGATCGAAGAGGCGGCGGCAGACCTGTTGCGTCGCGCGCGGATGTGCTCGCTCTCGCGCCCAGGTGACATAATGCGGCGACGCTCCTGCGGCTCTCGCGCCCGGGTATTGTTGTTATTTGCTACCAGTTTTTTCTCTTCCTTTTTTTTCGGCGCCACGCGGGGAGTTCGCGATGCGTGGATTATGATATAAAGCGCGACGTTGTTTGGAATTATACGAGAGCCGAGGCGAGTGATGTCACTATATGTTTTGCGTGCCGGAGCTTCGCGCCGAGGTTGGCTTTGTTAATTTTTAATTGCAAGAGCCGGGACTTAAACGGCCGCTAAATGGATAAGGATTGATTGTTGCCGCGGTTCGGGATTTTTTGCGCGGCTGTCACGGCAGCGGAGTCTCGTATTTAGATATTGGATGCAGGCTGCGGTTTGAACATTTGCTCGTTATCCAGTTTATTATCCTGCCTTTTTTACAAGGCACTTGCCACGCGTTTGTTTGAAAACGAATTATTTATGAACAATGGCACGACTTAATGTGACTGTAAGAAGGGAAAAAGTAGCCTATAAGTATTGTTGGAAATCGCACGATTATAAGCATTATGAATCATCAAATGATTCTTGAAATCTTTACGTAATTTTTATTTTATACTGTAAAGACAAGGATATACAAATTTTATATTTTGTATATCTAATATACATTTTTATTATAATTTTAACAATTTTTTACTCCTTTACGTTACAATAAATTTTTATTCGAAAAAATATTTTATAAACAATTAATTTATAATACAGTTTTGTTTATATACTTAATTTACACGTAAACATGTAAGATATATAACCGATAAAATGGTAACGTACTAAATCAATGCCTGACAGTCATTGTTTTAACCATACCGTTAACCATCGGCCATAATTTTTAAAAAGCTCTAGGCTTACTCGCTACCATTAACGTTACTCGGCACAAAAATTATTTACAATTACATTTGATGAAACGATGATTAGTATAATTTAAGATGCGATGATGCTCGCGTCTTCCAAGCATTCTTTAAACGTGACTTACACCGGTATAAACATCAAAAAGTCATCCGAGAAAAAAAAAACACCAGACCATCAACGTTTTAAAAATAATTTTATTGCTTTAAATTATTAGACGTGAGAAGGTAAAAAGGTGAAGTTTTTTTGCTGAAATCAATACGTCAATACCGTTAGCACCTGTGGCAGTCTAGTAGCGCGTCGACTGTACAGCAGAGAAAAAGTAGTGCTTTTTATTAATGCGAATTATATGCGGAAGCTTCCGTGGCATATGACTCTGGGAATTTCTCACCACGTGGAAGGTTTTATTCGGCTTTAAATGTTATATTCAATTCACTTCTTGGATACGTAGCCGAGTAAGAGAATAAAAGAAATAATGTAGCAGGTAATTAAGGAGAAGCAGAAGGAGGTAGTTTTAATTAAAGCATTATTAAGAGGCTCAAAAAAATTATTGATACGCTCATTTGTTAGTTTATGTAATCAGCAGCAAATCAAATAATTAAGCTGCGAGAAATAAGGCTAATGTACATTTTTTGATTGGTCAAATTAAAATGCCGCGCGTGCGGTGAATTTTGCTTAGCGTAGCGGTTAATCCTTAAAATACGCTTGCCGCATTCAAAAAGTCAGGTATTTGACGTGAGCAAATCTTAATTATTAAGTTCACCGAGCAGTAAGACGGAAAGATAAACTCGACGCTCCATAAATTCGGTTGAAAAGTGACTCTTTTAACTACGGCGATGGATTTCAAAGGCAAACAAATTAAGAAAAAAAAAAATTGAAATATTTTCCTAACCTTCTCCGAGTTCCAAAAGTAACCTATTTACACGTCCGCGGTCCAAAACAGCTCTGTTTACGTCTCGCAAGAGGGGCCGCAATCGCTAATTGAGCCCGCCGCTCGCGCGAAAATTCCGAAACGTCAATTATTACCCGACGCGAGAGGCGGAGCGCCGCGCGCGGAAATTGCATCCACGCCCTTGCCTCTCTCTCTCTCTCTGTCTCCCTCTTTCTCTCCGTTTCGATGATGAGATTCCACGTTAACGAGACGCCGCAGTTAGTCGAACTCTTGAGAAAAGTGCAGCGGCAGCGGCGTCGTCTCTCTCTCTCTCCGGTGAGATTTAGTGCGCGGAGAGGAGCTTTCGAGGCGCAGGGACGCCGAGAGCGTAAGTGCCGTGTAATTATGACTCTTTTTTTTAACGAGAGGCTAAGACATCTTCCGTAAGCGCGGATTTATGTAATGGCTCTTTTGCGATTGTCTCGCGTAGGCAGTTTCTTTTTTTTGGGTTCCGCGCTTTTCTTGAGTTATGAGAGGAGGATTGTTAACTGTTAAACGCGGAGCGATTTTGTTTTTGTTGATAGGTTGAAGGATTTTCAGCGGATTTTTATGCTTTCTACCGTCTGTCCGGGGAAAATATGCGAATTTGAAAACGATTTATTATTTATATTGTTTTTTATAATGTTTTGAATCATAATTTTCGATTTAAAGTAATTTTATAAATTACAAATAATACCACATAAAAGTGGGCAAAAATAAGGCATTTTTACATTTTACTTTAGCAGAATAACAGAATTTTTCAAGAAATACAATAATACCAGAATTACACCAATTTTAATCTCGAAATTGAATTTAATCCCTTCAAGTAGGATGAACTTAACGTTGAACAATAAAGTGTTAGTTCTGACAGTTCAAAAGAACGAGCTCAATTTCGCTCACGTCAACTGCAATCAGGCTATTAATATTTTATCATCTTCATCGAGTTACGGATTACGTCCGCATTTTAGCTTTGTTATATCAGTGAAGCTTTAATCTTAAAGATGCTTGCTGCAAAGTTTGCTATATATAATTGTATCAAATAAGTTAAAATTAACTTATCGTATTCTTCTGTAAAAATATTCTTATCCTGATAATTTATTCATCACTTTTCTAAGGAATCGTGAGCAGTTTTCTTCGTTGAAAATTATTGGATAAATATGAAATATGACACAGACGTGGTTTAAAATTAATCATTAACCTACTATGTATTTTATTGAAAAAAGAATCTTATTTCTTAACGAATCGTTGACGTCCTGATTACAATTAATCAGTTTGCAGTTTTTTTACAATTTTTTTATTTATAAATAATCTCAAGTCCTTACAGTCTTTTTACAATTATTTATTAACACTTTGCGGATCAATGTCAAATCCATTATTCTCGCCGACACAAATGAAAGCTTTTTCACTCGTTATACACCGCATTCCTTCGAACTATAAAAACTAGATTAAAGCCTCGCGAAACTTTCACAAAATTATCTTCACTCCTGCAAACGGTGCTCTCCGCGCGAAAAACCGCGATCACCTCGGAACGCAAAACCACGCCAAAGTCCGCGGCTCCCTCGAAACCAGCTCGATATTCCCTCCCGCTCCGCGACGAAGTTTTCTACACCAAAGCGGCTGCTTATTATGACTAGTCGCTCGGCGTCAACGCTCGGCGAGCTCTCTTTTTTAGCTCGTGAACCAATTCGGCGTGGAATGCACGTCGAACGGTGCGCCGCCGGTAGCGTTTTCCTTGATGCGAACTAACGGGCCGTTCGAGATATTTCGCTCTGTACGCGCGAGTGTCCCAAAGGCCTCTCCGCGGAGAGATTTCACCCGGCGAGCGATTAGCTTCGGGCGCGACTCGCGATACGGAGTTGACGAAGTAATGGGCTGTTGCTGGTTTTTCTATGAACTTTGAATACAGAATTTTAGAAAATGATAACTCGGTAAAAATTGATTTATTTTATAGCGAAAAACATGTATTTGGAGTGTAATGCATCTCTTCGAGGTTAATTGATCATTTGCGTAATTATTAAATGAATTAGGTAAGAGTCGCCAAGATTTTATTATTGCCTAGGAAAATAACGAAAAAAAAAAAAAAAAAAAAAAATGAAGAAAGTTCAGAACCATTTTCTCTATAAACCTACAATTTTTTGCCAACGATAAATTTGTTATAAACAAAAACTTTTTTTTAATAATTTTTTTAAAGAATATTATTAGATTTCAAAATTATATTGTATCTTATAATAAATGTTTTTTTTTCATGTACGCACAATTTCTATAAAATTTGTATCAGTTCATAAAGCACACATCCAGTGGCATGTTAGTGCCGCGGAGGCGAGTTTGAGAAGCAGACGACGCGGGAAAAAGAAAAAAGAAAAAAAAATCTACTTTGTGATAAATTGATATATTTCAAATTTATCTCATTAAAACATCATCAACCTTACTTAAATTTATGAGTCATACACGATGACTTGCACGTCCAAATGTATTTCACTGATTCTGAAAACTTTTTCCACAATTGAATGAAAATTTTTCAACGCATACGTTCTAAAATTTTCTACCCTCTTTAATTATTATCCAGAAAACGAACTCAGCTAAAACAAGATCCGAACGAAAAGCGTCTCTCACCCTCAAAATCTAAAAATCATACTCGACCGGCTGTAATAATCCAAAGCCAACGAACGAGACAGCGCGCCTCGGCGACGTACGCCGGGAAATCGATCCGCGGCCGCCGTCCGGCTTATAACGTCCCGCAGGCAGGCAGCGATTCTTCAAAGCGTAGCCCGAGTAAATTATTCAATTTGCAATCGCGCGGACGTACACACGAGAGCCTATATAGAGCCTCTCGCGCGCAAACGCCTCGCGTCCCTCTCTCTCTTTGTGTCTCGCGACTCTCTCGGATATCGCCTCCATGGAAGTGCGCTCCCTCTGGCTCCCTCGGGGTGTTTTGGAATACGCGTCGTTCTTAATTAGAGCCGAAATTCGCGCCAATTAAGAGCCTCGTCTGCGCGCGCCGCGGCTGCATGGGAATTTCAAGTTTTTATGCTCGCCACCGCAAATTGACATAAGTTCGGAGTGTGCGCTTTTCTTGGAATTGGGACTAATTACGGTGTTGACACGAGGGTTAGCGGTAATTCCGGTTAAACAAAGGTATTTTAATTTTACAATTGGGATGTTTTCCGTTCGCGATAAGTCGGCTGTTTGCGGGGGATTTTGAAGGGGGGGAAAAGGCAGCTAAAGTTTATCGCGGAAAAAGTATTAAAAATTTTCTGCTGTAATTTTTAGTTGCTTAGAAATACGAGGAAAATATGTGGGCTGATTACGCGATAAGAATCTTATCAAATGTAATGAATTTGCCATATGCATAAATTTATATCTAGCCTGCTTATCTATTTGGATGTTAACATTCACCTTCGATGGTTTTTTTTGTAATTCGAAATTTAAAGCATCATATATATATGAGAAACTCATTAAAAGATTTAAAAAAGATTTAAATCCAATATTGAATAAATCTGATAGAAATATGCACCTGTCATATCAAAATAGGAAATTGCAGGGGAAAATTTCATGAATCCGAAATGTAATGATTCACAAATTTTTAAAGAAATGTATAGTTGTCTTTAATTACAAATTTAATTACATCTTTATTTCGTCAACTGAAGTCTGGAAAGCTTTGTTTAGTTGACGGCAATTTATAACTTTTTAAATTGAAAAAATAACATAAACGACACATTTTTGCTTTTATCATATTTTTTTATTACATTCATTAAAACCTCATTAAAAACTTGCAAGTGTCTTATCGCGTACTTTTCGAATACCAAAACTGTCGTACACATTCTTCAACATGCTAATTCTCCAACTGTCCCAACAGCCTTTTCAAACCTTATCGCAAAAAAACAATGCTCCCGAGTACAACTCGTTGAAAAGACAAAAAACCCATTCTCTCCGTTTCAGATAGTCAAAAAAAATCTCCGCACGATAACAGGCCCAGCGGACACATCGCCGCCGCCGCCGCCGCCGAAAAACTCCCCCCACCCGTCCCCGATGAGCATTATCTGCCCGGGTTCTCGAGATAACAGCGACTCCGACTCCGCAGACGGCGCAGCGCAGCGATAACTCTTAGTCTCGGTTATCGTCCGCGAAGTGGGCTCTCGCGCCGCCGCTCCGAGCGCGCCACAGCGGCAGCAGCAGCAGCAGCAGCATCATCGTCCAGCCATGGCGATAGCGAAGATCAAGAGCTTCCTCGACAGCGGCCTGAAGACGGTCTCGCAGCCGCTGGAGCGATCGAGCGCGAACCTCGAGCCGGAGCTCGGCATCAGGATCGTTCACTCGCCGAACGACAAGAGTCTCAGGGTGACGGTGATCGGCGCCAGGCATCTGCCTCAGAACTTTGGCTTCACGCGCGTCAACAGTTACGTCGTCAAGGTGAGGATGAGGCGGGAGTGGAATCAGAGTTGTAAAAATATGTGACGAGCGCGGAACGACGAGATGTTGCGCTGCTAATCGTGGGAGTTAAAGAGCTATCGGTGGCGCGTTGAGACGTCGCTTTAAAGGTCGCTGAACGCTGAAGCTTACAAGTGTTTTGAAAACGGAAAGTGTCTAATGCTAATTTTTTTAAATTCTAATTTATTCTTTTTGATATCCGAACTACGGTATTTATGGAAAGAAGAAGATAAAAACTGAATAATTAGTCGGTAATCGTAGTGGAGGAGAGAAATTACATATCTACGTGAAAAAGTACATATTAAGTCATCGATGTAATAAAAAAAAAAGTTTTCTTTCTTTATCGATCACCTGTTTATTTACACATTTGAATCGAAAAATATTATCTTGATATTCTACTTTCTTGTTCGGTTACAATAAAAAAGATTTTGATTATGTAAATGTAAATATTAATTATCATAATATAAGACATTTTTTATTGACAAGTTCCAATTAAATTAAATTATTTTTTATTGTAAAGTAACGTGTAAAAGAAGAGTAAATAAAATTTGTATTGAATTTGCAAGGATCAATCGAAAGAAAAATAGTTTGCATTTGACCCGTATTACAAGCAAATCTTATTTCACAACGAATACTTATCGAAAGCCAAAATTTTCAAAGTATCACAGCTCATTTCTCCGGGACGAGCTGCAAACTCGCAATCCGCTTCTCCTCGACTCGATTAATTCTCAAAGTTTTCGACTTGCGAATACAGCGATTTTTACCCCCATCTCTTCTCTCGCCACAGGTAAAACTTATCCCCGGCAAGGAAAAGTTCGAGACCACAACGCGCAACGAATCATGGCCCCAGTGGAACGAGGAGTTCGTCTTCCCGCTGCGAAAGGAGACGAAAGTTAAGTTCGGAAAATCGAAGGTCGTCGAGGAGGAGATCTCCGCCTCCAAGTTTATGGTCGCGACTCTTTACGCCATACTCGAGGACAAGCCTTTAATAGCCACGGAGAAAAAGGAGAATGAGAAGGATAAAGGTAATGCGAAAGTTTTGCCGATGAAAATTTATCGGACGACGCGCCTGAAATTCCGCGGAACGGGATTTCTATTAACTTTAATGCCTTTTTAAAACACCACTATACTGTTAGAGTAAAGTAAAAACAGGTTTTGAATTTGTCATCCTTGCTTGCAGTACGAATAAACATCCTTCCCGCTGCTTATTAAACGAAACGAGTTATTTAAAAGAATTAAAAAAAAAAGAAAACGTACTGCGCGCACGGATGACCAGTTCCCAAAACCAACCCGAGAACGTCCCAAACTACCGCCTAATCCAGAGGAGGACGATCCCGCAGGCAAAGACAAGAAGGACGGCAAGCGGAAGGACGGCAAGGACGCCGAGGAGCAGCAGCAGCAGTCGAAGAGCAGCAAGCTGCTTAACCAGTTCTTCGGCAAGGGCTCGGACAAGATCGGCGAGTCCGCCGTCACGGAGAGGCGGGCCTTCGAGAAGCGGCGAACGGTGGGCGCGACGACGATGCCCCTCGACCCGAGGAACTTCACCGCCAAGCCGCTCAAGCCCAAGCATCCGCAGGACGTGTCCACCGGCGACATGTGGAGGACCCTCAAGCCCATCTCCTCCGGCATTTCCGGCGCTGAAGAGCGGGTGAGCAGGGAGGGCGAGAGAGAGAGAGAGAGCTTTAACGAGCTGGGTTCAAGTGGATGATGTATTATTATATGCCTGCTGAGGGGATTAAGCGGCTATTTCGCCTTTTTGCTCTTGTTTTGTATATATAGTAAAATGGATAAACGGGATTGAAATCGGGGTCTTGGCGCTGATTGAGCTGGCGAATTTTGGGAGGGAAAATGATTTTGATTTAAAAATACGCGGATAGTTTAGTGCTCGAGTTATGGGGCTATATCGCGGTTTTAAAATTAGTTTACGAGCGTAAGACAATAAACTTCTTTAACAGTACGGCTGACAAAAAGCTCCGTTCATGATTCAAGTGCCATGACGTAACTTCCAAATAGCGGGGGCTTAAAATATAATTGAGTCAATTGATAAAGACTACGTGCCGCAATTGATGAACGTACGAGGGAGGGAAGTAAAGAGCACTGTTTATTAGAAATTAAATTGAAATCTTTTATTAATTAATTAATTACTTGCGCAGTAAAGATAAGAAAACTGATTTCTCCATTGTTCTAAGCGGCAAGTTTTTTTTATACAAAAAATTAAATTACAGGTTTGGCTTTGTAATCTTTTTGCAAATATTTGTGCAGCTGGCATTTCCTATTGATTTTAAAATTTTACTGTTACCTTTATATAGCTAAAAGTTAGTTTTAGAAAATACAAAATTTAATAAAGTAAAATGAAATCCGTTAAATAAGATTCAGAAAGAAACTGACTGGTCGAACCATTCCTTCGCAGAGAGAAAACAAGAAGGGCCAGGTGGAGATATCCCTCTGCCAGGAGAAGAGCGACAAGAAGGACGTGAGCAGCGGCCGACTCGTGCTGACGCTGATGCGACTTCGCTGCTCGCTGCAGTCGATGCACGAGCACGAGGCCCTCAAGGGCCAGATGTACATAAAGATGTCCGTCGTCGACAACGGGCGAGTGACGCACTTCTGGAAGAGCGACCGGTTCCAGCCCAGCGTCTCCATGAAGTTCGACGCCGATCAGGCGCAGGTCGTCGCCGAGAACCCCTACGAGGGGGCTCTCAAGGACGTCAGCTTCGTCGTCAAGTTCGTCTCGAAGAATAAGCTCGGTAAGACGTTTACTTTGGAAAACGCATCTGTAGAGTTGGAAGGTAAGCTGTCGTAGAAAATCTGGATAATAATGTGCAATTGTTTTTCAGGTAAAAAAGTTACTGTAGGTCATTTTGTAATTGGGCCAGAGAGCGGCGGTACCTACAGCGAACAGTGGAAGCAAGCTTTGGCAAAACCAGGACAGCAAGTTGTAAAAAGGCAGCATTTTGAATGAAATGCTCGGTCATTTAATTTTAATGTTTGAAGAGTCTGTATTGTAAAAGAAGGGCGAAGAAAGATGTTTTTTATTTTAAAGGATATTATTTAGCTAGCTGTTATCAGTAATTAAACATTTTTCTTTGTTGTGTACAAAGTAAGAATTTTAAGCAACTATAACCGTCCATTAATTTGTAAGTGATGTAAATGTTACATGGGTGCAGTTAAAACTTGTAGATAGTATTGTACGAAAAAAGCAGAATAATAAGCGTGTTTAAGTATTTACGAAATTAGTTGATGTATAAAAGTAGAATCATAATTGTAAGATTTGCAAAACAGCAGTTGAACGTTTTTAATTGTCTTAATTTTAATGTAGTAATTAAACACCACTGACCCTAAAGTTTTATTCTAATTTTTGTGCATATTAAATTTTTTACTTTAATAGTTTTAAAATATCTGCATCTTAAATAAAAAATAAACTTTGAGATTTGTATTACAATTTATTACAATTTGTTTTTAAGTTATTAGCAGTGCATTTTGATTATAATTGTAATGTGAGTTCGGTACAAAAAATAGTCTTGTTTTTAATTAAAATATAGATATAAATTATTGTAAACTAAATTGATACAATCTTTTATAAAAGTGTAATATTCTTTAAATTTTAATTAGTTCTTATTTTTATTCTACATAAAATAAAGGAGTGAAAATATTTTTATAATTGTTTACATTATTTTATGTGTACTTTTTATTAATTATACTTCCATATTATTATATAAATTGAAAAAATTTGATTTTGTAGAAAATGATACAACTACTTATTTTATATAAATTTTTATTTATTGTATTGTATAAAAACCCTTATACAAGTTAAAATGATATTTGCAAAACATTTTATTCTCTTATTTAGATTTTATGTATAAATGATTATATACACGATTAAAAATCTTTTCATTTTGGCAAAGTTACCATCAACTTAAAAAATGTTAATATAAAAATATAAAAACATTATTACATGTACAATAATACTAAATTGCTTATAATATTACTAAGTTAATCTGGACGGCATCAACAGTCTTCTTGTCTAGGTTATTATTAGTGTACATTATTCCATCATTCACAAATTTTTCAAAATTTGTATTATAACAATATAATATTGTACATTTTTAAAAGTTTTTGGATTCTTTGTGCGCTTCTAGACATAAAGGCTTTGTAAATGTTAATCTATTTAGGCACTTAATTTGCAGTTAAAATTAACGGCGATTAGAATGTACTTAATAATTTTAAAATAGTAATTTCTATTTTAACGATTGCATCTTAATTGTAACTAAAAGTTACAAATTCTCTTATGTATTTTTGGTGCTCTGAAATATTTTTTAGAATATTTTCAGATCCTGAAAAACCAAGTTGCAAAAATTGTGGCAATTATTCCACTAAATTGCAGAAATTGATTTTGGTAAAGTCCTGAAGCTGAGTTGCATCCATCTTTGCTATTACAAGTACAGTATTCCATAAAAATATTGTACGTGCCTGTCCTCATTAAGCAAAATCTTTCATCTCCTTGAATGCCAGGTTCACCCATGAAAGCACAGCTACGAAAATAGCGCCATTCTCCATTTACTGTAATAATAGAGTAAATAAAATTTAAACTTAAATTCAAGTACAATATTTTTTAATTTTCTTAAAATTTAAGTTGAATTAGAAGTTAATTACAGACACTTAGATAGTAATTTGAATAAAAGAACGTTGATAATATTATTCTTAATTTATTGAAAACAATAAATGACTAGCTTCACTATAACCCTGCCTTTGCTTTAATCCTAAGTTCTTGCCTTGAGAAGGATTCAGAAAAGAACCAAAACATTGAGAGGTTGTTTTACATAAACTGGAGCAATACTATCAGTCTTTTTATTCAAATTTCTTAAAATTGGTTTGTTGAATATTTATTTTTGTTTAATTCTATAATTTTATAAATTGTAGAATTAAAATTTGTTTTAATAAAATTTATATTGATAAAAAACAAGTTTTAATTTACCTTTCTGGCGAATTTTTCTACACATTGTTGGTTTAACACCAGGTAAATGTTCTAAAGGATCAACTTCACTGCAGTCTGCAATTGGGACTGTTGAGTTATCAAAGGGATCAGCACATTTTGGATCAGAATCTGATCTGCAAACCCAGCATTTTATGGAAATTCCTGAAATAAATTATGTTAAAGTATTATCAAAGCTAAGTGGTTTGGATTCTGTAGACTATAGGTTTTTGTTGTTAAATAAATCGCAACAATGCAGAGCTATATAAAACTCAAAAAAAGAACTTTGCATAGACTGTAAAAATTAAATTAAAGAAATAATTAAAAAATAATAATAAAAAAGTGAGGTTATCAGAAAAATTTAGTCTTAGGACATGGAAATAACATTGACATTTAGAGAACAATTTTTCTGCAAATTCTAATATTTAAAAACATTGAAAGGTGTAGCTTTTTAATTAAAGGAAAGAAATTTGAAAATGTTGTTTGTTGTGGTTTACAGGTGTCTTTAGAATTAATTTTTAAGGTTTAATGTACCTTCTTTCACGAAGCAGATAAGTAAAAAGGTAGCCACGATTTGGATTAAAACCAGTTTCTTGAAACCCATTTTGAAAATAATGAAGAAAACTAAAAATAAAGAAAAGTAAAAAGAAACGTGGGACGGCAACGCCTATTATTATTCACCACTGACTCGACTACCGTTGGCATCACATTCGCCAGCGCCACTTCTTTGGTAGCTTTCGGATCACGTGATTACTGCAAAATGTAGGTCTGTTCTGCTTAAGATGGTTGGTAGGTTATAATTTTTGGCGCAATTTTAAATTAGTGAAGATCTGAAGATATCTGTGCAAAGTGAATAGTGGCCATAAGGACGATAATTCAAATTTATATTTAATTGATTATCTTTAAATTATATGAAAAGAAAACATAACAAAAAATTATTTGTCTTCATTCAGCGAAAAAAGTATTATTATTAAAAAAATTAAAAAATTCATTAAGTGAAAAAAGTGCAATTACAGATTTCTTTACTTTTTGTTATTTTAGTGTAGTGTAAGTACCGCCAACATTTTTTAAATATAAATTTAGCAATAATTAAAATATTTTTAATCATAAAAAGAATAAATATAAAAATAGTATTTCGAAATATCGTTTTTCCGAATTCGCGGGATATTTCTGATTTTCTGACAAGCCTACAGAAATTAGTAATTTTGATCATCCCATTTTTAATTGTCAATTTCCCCAACGATGGCAACGATACTTTTTTTTCAAAGGTACTTGTCTTGTCTGTGTCATTTATGTATATAAATTAAAGGATTACATTAAATGTTGTTAGAATAATTGCTAAAACAGCGTTAAATTATTAATTAAAAATGTTATTTAAAATTTTCTTACTATGTTTTTAATTGAAAAAAATTATTTAGCGTTACCAACTGTCTCTTTATAAATACACTTTATGAATAGTAAGGATAAAGGAAAAGACCTAAAGTGTGCTTACATGAATGTGTCGTCTGCAGTCGTAACCTCTTTCAAAAATGTTTTTGATTAAAGTATAATTTGAAGAGTACTTAGTTTTAGAAGCTTATAAAATTAACGATCATAGCAATGCATTGTTGTAAACTAAACGCGCGTTTAATTGCGCGGTTCGGTCCATTGTTTCGACTGCCTCAAAGGCACTTTAGTGTGCCTGCAGCAGCTAGTGAGACCCAATCCATTCCACAGCCTCAAGAAAGTTTGTCGTTACCTGCTTTAAATGAAGAAGAGGTGTCAGATTCTAAGATTGAATATCCCCCAATTTTGGATCTATCATGGCCTGCTAAGGTTCGACGTAAACGAGAGGCATGGCACAATAAAGTCAAGAAGTTGGATATAGTCGAAGAGAAAATTTTTGAACTCAATATGCCCAGGTATTACGGATGGAAAGTAGTTCAAATAAATGAAGGTTCTATACCATTTGATCCATTGCCACAGGCTCAGTATATGACAAGAACACATTTGGTAAATGAACCAAGTTTACCTTCATATTACGATACTGTTTTAAGCCCTGAAGCTTTGGATTCATTTGTACAGCAAATCAAGACTCAAGTAGAGGATGCACTGATTTTTGAATATGATTATAGACAGTAAGGGATAAGTTATATTTATACATTTAAAATTCTCTTAATTATGATACTTATTTATACTTTTAGGAGAAGTTATCAATTAACAAAAGAAGAGCTTCAAGATCAAGTATTGGTAGATAATCTACAAGCTAAAGCTGTAAGCCAGCAATTTAACAGAATATTAATAAATAATTTATGTCCAACTTATAAACATCTAATTGAATGTCAAGTTGATGTTGATCCAAGACTTGAAGCTTTTTGGTTTTTTGGAGGTTTTGAAGTCCCTTACCAAGTTATTAAAGCTAGAGAAAATCGTGTGTGGACAAAAGAATATAAAGATTTACCTACAAATCAATGTATAAAATATGATGGAAAACCAATGTTGCATTTACGGCATAATTTACCACTAAAGGAAATAATGTCTCTGGAAGAATCAGAAAATACAAATTTAGAAGTTCCTTCAGAGCCTCTTGATCCTAAAAAACTAGGTTATTTTCATGAACGCAAGGCAGCAACTGTTATTCCAGGTTTTTGGCCTGGTGATCACTGTGAATTTGGTCTTGTGTCATATAATAATAGAGGGTACCTTTTGGACAGGCCATCAGAGTATGAAGATCATGATGATGCTATAAAAACACAAGCTATTTTTGGATCTTTTAGCTGGTTGTATACTCAAGCCTGTTATCAAGGTAAAATAAAATTTTTGATTTTTTAAACATTTGTTTATTTTTTTTTTTATGTATTAATACAATTTTAAATGTTTTTTGTAGGATTTTCAACTTTCCAGGATCCAACTTATCCTTTGGTCAATCAAATGATAACAACTAATGGTCAGTGGTGGTCTTTTTCAGTTTATCAATTGAATACAACAAGAATGCATATTGATTGCTTTAATGAAAATCCAAGAAGAAATATTTGCTGGATAACAGAACCAATGAAACTATTTGATTCTATAGAAGACGGAAAAGTGTTGGGGTTGAATGATGATGTACTAAAATATTTAATTAAATTTTATGCAAATGCTCCTGAAGTTCGAAAGGGTATAGAAATGCAACCGTATTTAGGAAAAGAAAAGGTCGTTGCTGGCATTGAAGATCCTGAAAGGAGGATTTGGGTAGAAAATAAATACAAACATTTAATGTCGAATCGACCTCGTCATAGGTACATTAATATTATTAATATTATATTATTGTTTTTATTTCTGTTATTATAAATTTGTAAAGGATCATACAATTGGATTTAGTTTTCTTGTATTTGTATGATAAAACATTCAATCAAATGTGATTAATTATTATCTAATTTATAATTAATCCTAATTTAAGAATATCTGCTTTATGTAGATTAAAAATGTATTGTTTTTGTTGCAGATTACCGCCAGAAATATATCATTGGCAGAAGATCTATATGATTGATTTTAACACCAGACCTATGGATAAAAAGCGGGATGTTTGGCAGTTTAATTCAAACTACTTTCAACGAAGACTTGATGATCATACACCTGAATATATTCCTAAGTGCTACAGGCCTTACCCCAGAAGCAAAAAGAAGTGGGCTAAAACTTATTATCCATCGATACCAGATGAAGAAACCAGCAATTGAAGTTACTTTTATTATGATAACAATAGATTTTTGTACATAAATCATTTTGAATATTAAATTTATTAACATTGTTTATAATAATTTAATAAAAAATTTAAATACTTTAAGTAACGATTTTATTTTTTCACTAAACGTAGAATAAAACATAAAAACACTGCAAATCTCTAATTTAATGAAAATAATAAATTTCCAAAGTGATGGATAAATACATTTTATTCACGAATTGAATTTACAGACAATATAATATAAATATTAGTTCTAAAATTTCGGAATATTTTGTATTAAAATTTATATTTCTTGTACTTTTCAAATGATAAGCATTATTTAAGTTATTTCAAATTAAAATTTTTATTTTTCTTTAAATCCATGAAAAAAGTAAGTGACAATAAAATAACAATTAAAATTAGAATCATTCGCATCTTTTTCTAAAATTTTGGAGTTTTCTAACTTTGCTTATTGTCACCTTACTTAAACTTTCGGAAAATGGCTTTTAAATTAATTTTCGTTCTCCTTATTAAATTTTAATATTAATTACACGAAAAATATTAAAAAAATATATTTTATTAATCAGAAGCATTAACCAAATTTAATAAAATATTTCATAATTAATTCAATAGCATTGATGTCTGATTCGTCAATTTCTAATCTAAACTAAAATTATTTCTTTATGCGATCTTTTGATTTACTTATGTTCGATCTGTGCAAGTTTTCATCTCTTGGATCTAATTATATAAACGAAATAATATTTTAAATTACATATCAATTATACATTATACTATAATGAAATTTTCCCGAATGTACTTGGCAAGGCTGATCAATAAGCATTTAATATATTAATAATTAAACGAACAGTATTTGAACACGTTTGAATTTACACTTCTTGCTAATATAATTACATGATATTTCCAAAATACATATCCGTCTACTTCTCATAATGAAATTATGACTACTAATATTTCTAAATAAATCATAATTTTCTAAGTATTGATTGCCCAAAGAACATTACAAATGCTTATAAAATGAGGTCATTTCGGGTGCAAACGCACACATTAAAACCCTTTAAGCAGACCCAATTTTATTGGTTTTTATGTGAAACTTTCAACAGGATGATTCACGGAAATTAGGATAAAAGCTCAGATTTTAATTTTATATATTTTATTTTTTAACTGGTGTACATATTATTTGCACCACTTCAATGAATTGCTAGATGTTACGCGCTAAACATATTCTTCCCTCTACTTTACGCAGAGGAATTTAAAAAATGTGCTAACTAATGATTAAGTTAGCAGGAAAAATTGCCAGGAGCACTTGGAGGAAAAATTCTGTGCATATTTTATCAGATAATGGAACGCGCTGTATTGCTTAAAAGCTTAGCCTCTGAATTACAGGACAACAAGCCGCTAATTACTTTAGTCAAGTTTGTTTAGTTTCAGCATGCACGAATGAAACGGCGTTGGCTGTATAGTTTCGGGCGCGATCCTTCCGCTTCAATCTCTTCTCTGATAAGAAAATGAAAATCTGTTCAAGATTATACGTACATTGTATTATGTAGATTAGTAATTTATTAACTTAATTATTACACAGATTATAAAGGCAAGAAATTTTATTGCTATTTTAGTCGTACATGTAATAAGAAAGTTATTTTTTGTAATTTTTAAATGAATTTTCTTAGTTATTAGAAAAAAATATTTATTTGAAATGGGTTTATAAAGATATATATTTCTCTAAAATATTAAGAAAACTGATTATTGAAAAACGAACAAAAACTAAAATACAACTTAAATAAAGTTCCCTCAAGCAAAGCAAGAAAAGTGTAAAACCCTTTATCTCCCAAAATTATACCTTCAGGTTCAGTCCTCCCCGTCGACTAATCTGCATTATGCAATTATCATTATTGTAACCCACTTCTCTCTCTCTCTCTCTCGGCCGCGGCGCGCATTGAAAACTCGCGCGAAAGCCGAGAGCCTCTCTCCTCGGGGCATAAATTTCAAGCGAGTTCTATTAGCCCCACGGATTCTCTCCGCGGAAGATTGAATCTGTCCTGATTTAAGCCCCCCGACGCGTTATATACTTACAATTAATTGATACCGCGCGCGCGCGCGCCCGCACAGCTTGGGAGCTGCGCGGGGGCCGCCGCGCGCGATATAGGCGTTTATGCGCGGCGCGTCCCGCCTCCCCAGCGAGCCCCTAAACTGATAGCAATGCTAATGCCTCGCCCGCGATACGATGAGCCGGCGGCGCACGCGCTACGCGAGGCCGAGAGGGCTCTTTGCTGTATTAAGGTTGAATTCGCGAACGGGTTGAGATTGGCATTGATCTCGCGGGTGGATAAAAGGCTGCAGCCTTGAAATTGCGCGCGGTGCCTTTTTGCCGAGGTGGAGTCGCGTTAATCAGGGAGATATAGCTGCTGGGTTTGCGGGAAGCTGTAGTGTGGTACGTCGCTGATGCTTGATATTATAATTAGGTGAGGGGCTATTGTGCCGCTTGGAGCTCCTCATTTGCATAACGCGCCGCGAGGCGCTGAATGATTTTCAGTTTGGAGGGGGACGGTTTAATAAGAAGGTTTGGCTATTCGAGTTGTGGAGGGAGATTGACCGAAGGCGTTGTTAAATCGTGTTTTCTATAGCTGTTAGGGCTTTCACTTGTGAAAATAGCATGTTTAGTGACGAGTTTTAATTTTCCAGTGTTATGTGATTGCGGTATTTACAGAATTAATATCCAAGGTAGTTGCAATGGAATTGCGGTTTAAAAATGTAAATTTTTATGCAAAACTTTCGGTTTCAGATAAAAGCCATACCGTATGGTATTATTTGAAAATGTGTAAAAAGTAATGGAGTTTTTATTGAGCTATTTATTGAGACGTAATCAAATTGAATACAACGATATGCTTTCTGAATTTTTGTGCGTTGGCTTATGCTAATATTAAAGTGAGGCCATTGCTAAAACTAATTTGTATAATGACTGCAATTTGTGAATTGATAGTAATTAGTAAAGGATATCATCAGTTGTAAAAAAATCTATAAGAATTTCGACAGTGACTACACAAATTTGACTAGATAACTAACAATTTTTCACCCCTATCCGAAAATTCAGCCAAAAAAGTAAGACTATACTCCCCGATTGCAATGAGCGAAGAAAACGCGCAATTCTCTACAAAATTTTCCCCCATCAACTCACTAATCTGCAGCACCACCTAAGCTGTCGTTTCATTCAACTGCGGACGGTGGCAGAGGGAGAGCGGGTCTCCCTCCCCCGGGAGAAATTCCGCTAAATCCAATAATTTAACCAGCAAATCGTCGCTTCCTTCTTAAATTACCTCTCATTAGCGGGGGAGCGATTCCCTCGAAAGCCCAAGCAGCACCGCTCGATTATCCCTCGCGGTCACTCCCGCAGGAGGCAGAGAGAGAGAGAGAGAGAGAGGGAGAGAGGGATTCGACCTAATTATCAGAGTGAGACGAGCCAGTTGCCGCGGCGGCTGTACGCATGTGGCCGATTCCGGCGGCAACGGCTGCGCGCGCGGTAAAACTGCGTTTCCGCCCGGCGGTGCATTGCGGCAGAGAGCGAGAAAGAGAGCCCCCGCGCGCCACAGATCCGGACTCGCGTGCATGCATGTGCACAGCCCGACGCTCCTATACGGCAGCGCGCGCGCGCGGCTTTGCATATCCAGCGTAATCTTTTGCGGCCGTTTTTACTTTATAGAGCAGCGCCCCGGCAAGGAGCTCGCGTCGTATATTTACGCCTCTCGCCTTACGCCTCCCTACGTGTGTGTGTGTGGGTGTATAAATTTTTTGCCGCGAAAAGCGGCGAGGGAAATTTTCCTTTAAAATTGCGTAGCGCGGCGTTAACGCGGAGAGCCTTTGTTTCTTTTTTATGCCTCCTCGCAGCTCGTGCGCCCTTTTTTTTTGTCCTTTGGCCTTTGATACTCTCCCCTTCTCTCTCTCTCCCTCTCTCGCGGAGCATGTGACGGGGCTTAATCGCGGCATCGTAAATTTTGCGGTGCCGCTCGTATTAAGTAAGGCGACGATAAGGTGCGAGCGTGCGCCCGCGATAAATAGGAGAGTTTTGCTGCGTCGCCGCTGCTGCTGCTGTTGCTGCTGCTGCTGCTGCTGCCGTTGTCGCTGCTGCTGGGAGTCGCTGGGCTTATTTATTTAAATTGATTAATAAGCTGCGGGCTTTTTTAATTATTGCGTGGCGACGCTGCGTTTCGTTTAGGCTCTGTATCGGGCTTTGGGCTTTTTATTAATTGTGGGCATTACCGGTGATAAAGTTTTCAGCATTTTTTCTGCCTTTAATTAAATCGTACTTAATCATCGTTTTCGAATGGCTTGGGCAATTTTTTTTTCGAGTTATCGCGGTTTATTCTTGGTCGTAAATTTTGTTTGAAAAATAAATTTTAAAGTTATTAAGTTATTATCAATGTATTATTAGAAATGTCGCTTGATTTAGAATTTCATGTTTAAAATTGTAAAGAATATCCCACATTAAGATAGATGAAAAGGCCCTGACGGAAATTTTTAATAAAAATTATTAGAATACAAATCTTTACAAAACTTATATAAAATCTTTATAAAAATAAGATAAATTATTTTTACCTCGGTTTCTTTCCGTTTCTTCCCTTTATATGGGAAAAAACGCGAATTTTATTATTAATATTATATAGGCTTTATTTTTTTGACTCAAAACACTGACGGAAAAATCTGAAAAAATTCAGGTAATACATGGTGGATAGTAAAGTAAATTTACCTGAATTTTTTCAGATTGCTAACATATCTTCATAGTAAAAAAAATCTAAGACAAAAATAAATCGTTAACCCTTTACTTAGACTTTAGTCCCTTAGAAATATAACTAATCTTTCGATTTTGTTTTTGAAAATAACTTTTCCGACTATTCTTAATATGATCTTTTAGAATCTGCTCTCAAAAGTAAGAAAAATGCACATAAATATAAGTAATTATTTTCGATTTAATATAAAAAAATGATAATTTTCGACTCCTTGTTTTTTATAAAATTCATATTTTTTATAAGTTTTAGTATCTGCAGATAAAAAAAATTATATAAACAGCGTTCTTTTTTACTTTACTTTGAGACAAGCAAAAAAGGAAACAAATGTAGCGCACCGTAGAAGCGAGCGCGTAACGCGCCCGTAGAAAAATTAACACTGCTCTTAAACAATAAGAGCTAAGAAGCTAAAAATTTCCCGAAAACTTCAAAGCGTTGTGAAAATTTTAGTATATGGTTAAAAATTTGAAACGTAAACTTTTATAACACAACTTTTTCAACTGAAAATATAAACGGAAATTTTCAATGAAATATTTATAAAAAATCGCCATTTTGTTTATATTTGATATTAAGAATTACAATTGAGCTTAAACGACGCGAAATACATTGAAGTTTGCCGTGTAAAAGTTTCAAATAGAAATATAAATATTTAAAAAAGTTATGACGAGATGAAGTGAAAAAAGCATGAAATTTTTTTTTTACAAAACTGACTAAATATTTCATAAACTATAAAAATTATTAATATAGTTTATTTGGGAAAAAGGTGCGCAATGGAATTCTCTACCGTAGTTAACTTTTCAAATTTCATTTTAAGCAATTTGATAAAATATTATACTTGAACAATACTTATTTGGCGAAATTTCGTTTCGTCCCCTTTTGGTTATCGGACCCTCATTTCCTGACCTAGCTACTAAGTTGGGGCCTAATAGAAACGTACACAGTTCTACAAGGTTAGTATTGTTATTCTCGAAATTTCTCTTTGACCTGAAACTTTCTCTTTGAATTTTTGAATTTAGTAAACAGTAATTTTCATTGCGGATTTAAAATTTTTTACTTAAAATGTTAGTTCTAACATTTGCCTAACAGCTGCTTCGCTAAATGCTCTAATTTTTCGATAAATTTTCAAGGTCCATTATAAAAGGTTTTTCGAAAAGAAATATAGTGCTTCTAGGAAATTTGATGCGAATTTAGTATTTTCTGACCTTGCTACAAGTTGGGGCCTATCAGAAATACTTTTACAAGATCAGTATTGTTTTCAAAATTTCTCTTTGGACTGAAACTTTCTCTTTGAATGTTTGAAATTAGTAAACAGCAATTCATTACGGATGTAAAATTTAAATAACTATAAAAAATGTTTATTGAAATAACATATAAACATTTTTTTTAAGAGAACATGCTGATTAATTATTACATTTTTGTAATTAATTTGAATGATGATAAATATACTTGGGCATCGAACATATCCTTCACAAAAAGAAAGACGTGTAGAGTTTGTTTTTGAATAGGATGTGTTAGGTACCCAGGTATATATTCATTAAATTCAAATTGTTTTGGTTTACCCAGTTGAAAAAATCCATGCTGAAATCTACGTAGAATCAGTCTGAAATCCACGTGAAATCTATGTGGAATCTACGTGGATTCTACGTGGATTTCAGACTGATTTTACGTAGATTTTAGCATGGATTTTTTCAACTGGGAGAGTTCTAAATATTAAATAAACTTTTTTAAGTAATTTTAATTAACGATAGAATAAAGATTAAATTGCAAAACGTTAATTCTAGGATAATCGATTAAAAATTAAAAATTTAATTTTTAATCGAATACATTCGATTAAAATTGTATAAATTAAATTTTTAATTTTTAATCCAGTACGCTTGATTGAAAATATTAAAATATTCAATAATTAATTTTTAATTTGCAATAGTTACTTAATTAGTAAGCATAACTTATGTTGTCTATGATGTATTGTTTAGGGTAAAAAAAACTGATTTTTCAATTGTTATGTGCATTTATTTTAAATAGAATTCTTTTTTCAAATAAATTATCCGACATGCTATTTAATTTGGGAAAATTCGAATAGCGTTGCTTGTGAAAATAACCTCGCAACAGGTGCTGATGAAGGCAATGGTGTATTATATTTTATAAATAATGTCCTAATAACTGGATATTACTTATCACATATACGTCTAATACAGCACTGGAAGGTTACATTGTAGGATTAGGCGAAATAATCAAAACAAAACAGTATACGAAGATATACATTATAAATACGAATTTGAAAGTGAGATGTCCTATCGAGACAGACACCCGAAACGTCGGCAAAATAAAGAATTAAAAGTTTTAAATTAAATTTAATTAAAGTAAAATAAAAATCACAATTGAAAAATCCCTTTTTTTTAATTTATCCTAAACAATACTTCCTAGACAACAATAAGTCATGCTTAGTAATTAAGTAATTATTGCACATTAAAAATTAATTATTGGATATCAATATTTTCAATCAAATGTATTCGATTAAAAATTAAAAAGTTAATTTCCAATCGAATGTATTTGATTAAAAATTTAAAAATCTAATCTTAATTGATGGAGATAGAATTGATAGTTAATTCTGTAATCGTTTAATTTTTAATCGAGAATTAAACATTTTTCGAACTCTGCTCACTAGGCATTCGCAATGTTAACATTATTGTTCACGTAAATATATTTTAATAGTATAATAAGTTGTATGATTGAAAGTTTTAAACTATTTTAGTCACATATAATATATAGAGATGAAAGCATGCTAGTTTGCCAGTGTTTCGATAGCGTAGTGGTTAGAGCGTTAACTTAAAGTGTAAAGATCGAGGGTTCGAATCCCGAGGAAAGTGTTTGAAATGTAAAGAAATTTTTCGAGTTTATTTCTGTAATTATAGTATATATTTGCGAATTTTAATGTATTCAGATCATAAAATTTAATAAAAAATAGTACAAAATAAATTGAAAATAATTGATACAGAAAAGTATTTCAGAGACAAATGTTACATGAAAAATTTCTCAAAGATTTCACAAAATAATTTCATGCAATTGTTTAATTCTTCTTTGTAACATTTCAGAAATCTTTCAAAAACATTCCCTGAAACATTTCTAGAAAACATTTCCACAAAATTTCATGCGAAACATTTCCGTAGGTTTGCTGTCGCGGACATTTACATATTTCAGAAACCTTTCAGTGAAATATTTCTGAAAGGTCTAAACCTTCCGTGGAAATAACTTTAGATAAATATTTCGTGCTATATAGGTAATTTCTGAAACATATATATATATACATATATGAAAAGGTTAAAACAACCTTTCATAAAAGTTGAAACAAAATGTCTCTGCAAAGTTTCAACGATATTTCATAATATTTTTAAGACTGATTTAATCTTTCCCGTAAAGGATGCTGCAATATTTATGCATTATTACGAAACCTTGTATAAACATAACGAGTAATATTTTGAAAGGATTATGTGCGGACGAACATTCCAGCAATATCTTTTATAAAATTTTTACGAAGTTACAAACCTTTCATGAAATCTCGTAGAAATCTTGCAGAATTATTTCGTGCTATATATAATGATAATATCAATATAGAAACTTTCTAAATTTTGAAAATTTAACGATAATCTAGCGAGGTTATCTACACTACTAATAGGGTTGTTACTATATTCAAAATTATAAGTTAAATCTAAAATTGTTTTAACCTTAATTTATTATCATGCATAGAATATTTAATATAAAATTTGACTAAGAAATTGTTTTTGTAAACTAAGTAGGCGAAATTAAATTAAAAAAAAAGGCTGTGAATAGCAAGATGAATAGTCACACCACATGAAATTGTTTAATAAAAGGTAGTATGGCATTTATATTTATCTCCCTGCTCACCCTAATTCAGTCAAAGAGTTCAATGAAGTACTTGTGAGTTTGCGCAATCTTAACAACAGTTTTGTTCACCGCTTTTACGACGAATGAGAATTCTATATATAATTTGGTAAAATCTACAACTATTATAAAAAAACTATGTTAAATTTTTTATAAATAAAAAATTTCTCCATGCAACAAATGTATATATTCTTTTGTATACAGTTTTAATAAAATGAATACAGCCTAAATTATATTCAAAAATTTGTTTGCAGATGATAGTAACACACTTCTATTATTGTAAGCAAGTAATTATAAAAATAAATTGTAATAAAGTAATATTATTTTGATAAATCAAAAACAGAATAAGTTATTAATTATACAGATAGAATTCTGATCATATAAGCGTATTTCCATTTTTTATTAACATAGACTGTTAAACATGTAAAAACATAAAAAAATTGATTTAATTTCATAAAATATTTTATGTGAATATTTCTAGTACGCTTGCGCAGTTGCACACGCGAGCGCGTACAAGCACGCATGAAATAAATTCTCAAATGTTATCAATGAAAATATCTTAGTCTATATATTCAAAACAGTTTTGATTACAAATTAAAATAAGAACATCAAGTAATTATTTATAATTAAATCGAAAGAGTAAGACTATTCCCAAATATATATATATATATATATATATAGATACGTTG